>JARFJB010000390.1:2445000-2477750 GCA_036346205.1 Vesta saturnalis
TAAAAATTCTTGAACCTCCATATCTTTAAGAAATCGCGAGGTGGAATATTTCAAAATTTTTTCATGTTGAAGTTCTTGACCTATTTTCAAATTTCCTTTCCTTAAATCAAACGAGAACATTACCAAACAGTAGTTACTAAGCAGCATAAGACGTATTTAAGTTTATTTGAGAAAAAATAACAAATAATATCGTTAGTATCTCAATTACATATTCTTAATATTCGGTGAAAGTAGTATATTTATGTGGCATAATACAGAATTTCTATAGAACTTGTTGAATTGACTTAAGTCAAGTAAGCAATGTTTGTTTCTACAAAAATATTTGTATAAACACGTGACTAACAAGTTAAGCTTAAACGATAAAGTGAAAGACACACCTTGCTTAAATATTAGGTATTTTGAAATTACGTAAAGATAGATTTACTAATCATTCAATTAATGTAATATTACAAATCCCTTATAATATTAACTGATATTGATCAATTAATGCATTAGTGATTATATAAATGTGATTTCAAGATTCTCATACAGATGTTTGCAGATAACGAGCCAAGTGATGGGTTGCCAAATACTAATTAGTTCATTGTGAATTATTCGTTGAAGTTCCAGTTGGTGCAAGCATTTTCGGGTCGCATCGGCGAAGTGGGATGTTGGTTGCCTACACGTATCCCGGGACATTACTTATGACCAAAATAGTACATGTAGGTCGGAAGGTAAAATTATAATTAAAACTATTTCATTTCATTAAATTTCCATTTTGTAGCTTGGAAGGTCATGTGTTGTTTCACACCAGATATTTATTTTCGTAATATTAACTAATCATTGTATTTTTACTATTTTGAATACATAAAACAAAACTAAAGTGAAACAAATGCAAATATTTAATTTAACGTGATCCAATTGATCATTGAGTCTTTTTTATACATATAAGGTATTTGGAGAAACTGAAGTTGGACCATCTACCACTCTCTTGGCACATATGCAAGTATTATTACTGCTGCAATACCAATGTTTGCTAAACCTCATTTTGCAATATAATTTGCAGCACTTCCGACTGGGGCATGTTCTACCAAAGCAAACTGCAGAATGATAGTTTTAGAAATATTCGTATGTTGCCTTAAATATTACTTACATGTATCAGAGTCACTACACAGGTTCAGAAAAACCAAAGCAGCAATTACGACACAAATAAACAAATGTTTCTTCATGACTGTCACTTAATAGAGTTTCTTAATAACGTGCATATTTATACCAATCGTTATCATGTAATTTGTTTAACTGTGTATTCTAATTTTAATACTTTAATGAGTATCCAAAATATTACACTAAAACAGAATATTCGACCTTTTCGATTAGGCGCATTCTTAATCTTTTCATTATATCAGATTAGAAACGTGACCTACATTACAAGATTATAATTTAAAGGAAAGGATTAAACAATAAGAAATGTAACACTAATAATGGCAAATATTTAAACAATTTATTAGGAAACGTCTTAAGAAAATAATAATAATAATAAGTAAAACCTATCAAAACATTGTGAGATTGTACAATTCTCATAATAGTTTGATTACTCTTATTCTCCAGATCTAAGCAAAATTTCCGTCTAAAATTAAGAGCTTCTTACGAGACAAATTTCTTAATAAGGGAAAGCGTTAAGATAAAGATTAAATAATATTAACTAAACACAGGGTATGTTAATTTTATTCAATATATAAATAAAAAGTTTACCTCTAGTAGGATTTGAACCTACGACCTCTACTTTGCTAGAGTAAAAAACTTATAATAACAGGGTATGTTGTCCTACTCAACCATAAACTAAAATTCCAAAATCAATCCCATTTAAATTGATCAATCACATCTAAATAACATTACTTGATAAATTCAACATATTAATATTTATATTTTAATTGAAGTTAAATCAATTGTAATAGTACTACTGTATTTATCAAATTGCGATTATAGAAAATAAATTTAAACGTATCCTTTATTCATTCTCTGAACCAGGGCTTCAACACAAATTAGGCAGTAAAACTGTAACTGAAAACTACTTACATACAGGGTGAATCTTATCTAATCCGCCAAAATTAAAGGAGCACTAGAACTCATCATTATAAGCAAAAAAGTTCATATGTACATGGGTCCGGAAATGCTTCGTTTCCGAGATACAGGGTGTCAAAGTTGAAAAAAGAAATCGTGATTTCTTCAATATTTTTCGACTGTTTCGAAATAATTTCATGAAATTTCGTATACGGGGTTTTTTTTTGGGACAGTTGTTTGAACAGTTGTTATCAAAAGAACATGTTTATATTAATATTAATTTCTTTTCGTGTTTTTTAATATTGGATATTTTAGTGCTCCTTACAAGTTTTAAATAAATAAACATTGTGAGTTTTAAATGTGTTTTTCTCAGAAACGGTTGCTCCTAGCGACATCACTAAAATATACCGTTTTTTAGCAGAAAAGATAGGAGAATCGATTTTTCTAGTCCAAAATGGTATACAGTGTAGCACAAAAAAATTGCAAGGATTTAAAGGGGTCGAAATGGTTGCCGTTGGCGCCCTCTAGAGACCACAACTAAATGGACCACAAATTTGAATATTTCATTTCAAAAAACCATCGTATACGAAATTTCATGAAATTATTTCGAAACAGTCGAAAGATATTGAAGAAAACGCGATTTCTTTTTTCAACTTTGACACCCTGTATCTCGGAAACGAAGCATTTCCGGACCCATGTACATCTGAACTTTTTTGCTTATAATGATGAGTTTTAGTACTTCTTTAATTTTGGCGGATTAGATAAGATTCACCCTGTATATTGAACATAAAGTGGGATAAAATAATCAGTAAAAATTTATAATACAACTTACATAAACACGGTACATTCCAAGGGAGTTAATACACTTCAAGGCATAAACCTACTTACGTATCAAAATGCATCTTCGCCTGCATACTTTTGTACGTCTAAAACATAAACATAAACGTACTGCCACACAGATGAGAAGTTCAACATGAGATAGCACATTTAGAGCAGTAAACCAGATTAATAAGTTCTCACAAACTCATAAGGTAGTAAACAAAAAAAGACCATGCTTGGGAAACAGAACTAGAGAAAAACTGTCTACTCAGAAGTGACAATAAAACCGTACAGTTTTTTATCGAACTGACAACGTACAATATATGTCTCCCCGATTCTAATGAATTACCTCTGGTATATAACATAATCCTTGGAGCAAGCCAAGCTGCATACACAATTTTATTTACTGTTACGCAAAGTAAGTATAGCTGGGTTAGAATCGTCGAAAAAAAAATTATTAAGGTTTGAATGTCCCAAATTTGACTTATTCATACCACATAGTGTATAATGATACATCAGTTATGAGTGAACATACACTTTAATAATTAATGTAATTAAAAATAATATTTCTATTAACTTTCTTTAGTAATTTTGATAATACTGGAATAATTATTTTTTTAATACCACCATTAGTCATGAACATCCGAATTGTGCAATGGCGTAATCAAATACAAAAGAAATACAATAACCAAATATGGTATGATTCAGCAAATAACAATAAAACTACTAGATATATAAGGTGCTACAAATTTTGATCTTTTTAGCCCCAAACTTTCAAACGGGTTTAAAAGAACAAATGAATACTTAAACCATTGTGAAAAAGATACCCAACAGAATGACGGATTCAAAGAAAACCTTAGGTCCAAACAATAACTTTGCCCTTCTGCTTATTCTTTATTAAAGACGTAATGGATGCAAAATATTCGGCAAAACTAATTATTATAAAACGGCGGTAATAATTTGCAAGACCTATGACTCGTGTATTTCAATAGTATTTCTTGGAACGCAAAAAATTATAATTGCTGAAACCTTATCAGGTACCAATATGCCTTTCGAAAACAACTAGGGACAACGATATTATATTATTATATTCGTTATTATTTTCGGCAAGGTTAAGTTCTCTCAACATGTACTTCATACATTTCTGCATTGTTTGAGGCCTATTTGACAATCCAAACGGGATTACACCAAGTTCAAGAAGGCCTTACCTGAAACACAAATGCATTTTATCGAATGGTGTCTGCAAAAAATCTGTACGAAGGTTGATACCAGCAAGATAACGTATGTTACGTAATCTATTTCAAATCGTATCAGTGCGAGGAAGAGGAAAAGCATCGTTTTTTTAGAAACTGTTCATTATTCTAGCGTCATAACAAAGTCTAAATTCACCAGTTTTTTTGCTTACAATACTTTATGGACTTTATGGAATTACACCCAATCTTAACATATCGTCCACTTGTTTATGTAAGTGGCTTCGCATAGCTGTCAAATGTAAGTATTGTCGTTGTTTAATAAGTAGTGCGCTACCGATATTATCTTAATGTTGTAGAACACTTGGTCTGTGTAATTTCTCGGATACTAATTCGGCAAAGTATAATTTCGCCTTGGTTAATCGATTTTGATCCGATTCCTTCAAGCAATGCTTATCAATAACTTGAAACACATTATTAAAGGAAATAATTTTTTGATAATACCTAAAATGTTAAGCTAAAGAAACAAGAAGGCATTCCATACAACGAGTAACATTATTTAAGGTAAAATGTCAAGAGATGCTGTCTTCACAGGACTATGGAATGCCATCTGCAGTCGTGACGTTTATATTACGTACGGGAAAATATAGCACAACGGTGAAATGGTTTTAGTAGCCATAGTGCTGTTAACTTTCAATAACTAATAGTTCCATTTGCGGAGCGTAGGAAAAAAACTGACTACTTAGACACGGTTTTACGTCTCATAATGTTGATGGGGTAAATATCGCTAGCGATACATTTGTTGTAGTCGGTGTCATTACAGCTGCGACAAGTAGTAAAACGACACCGCCATCCGAGTTTTTTTGTACAAGTGCAGAATTTTTTTCAGAAAAACTATACTCAACATTGTTCTTTGTGGACATGTAGGGCTGGCCGTTTTTGAGCTGGAGGGCGATATTTTCCTATACGTTCGCGTATACCTTGAGTTTTACGACATGAATATTTTATTTCTGACAAACTAGAAATACTTTGTAACGAAATTCAAAGTAATGATCAAAATTTCTGATAATCTGGTCTACAAGCTCTACTTCAGTCCAGTGAGTGAACAAACGTTGAACCATAGCTTCCACAGACAAAAAGGTTAACATCTAAAAGGAGATTCTGAATATGAAATTGAAATTCAAAATAGGACACAATAACTAAAAGTAGATATTGTGTCCTATTTTGAATTTTAGTCATCAAATTACACTCATATCCCGTAGGAAGAAAGTCGTGCTTTAATCTTTGAACAATCTCGCGCCAATTTTGAACTCAACCTTGATAATTTGGTCTATAATCAATAAACATTTCAACAGCGGAAGCAAACTCCCCTATTGTCATCCACCTCTTCAAAAATGACATCATATTATCAGTTACGTTTTTTCCTGAGAACATCATTTCACTTATAGGCTGGTATAATTTGACAGAGGCAAGGTAGAATTTAAAATGGGCTTACAAGAACTATTAGTTATATTTGCAATAGAGATAGATGTCGATTCAATAAGTAATCACTGCATTTTTGTACAAAAAAACGGTTGTGGGGACCGACCCACAACTGAGTCCGTGTGTGTGAAAAGTGGTATGGGGACTGACACCACAACCGACTCTGTGTGACTGTGTGAAGAATATTATGGTGACTAGCCCCACAACTTAGTCCGTGTAAGTGTGTGAAAGGTGGTTTGGGGACTGACCTCACCACCGACTCTGAGTGAATTAAGGAAAATATTCTGTTTGAGCGCACAACTGGCACTGTAAAAAGGATTGATATATCGTAAGAGCTGACTTCACATATTAGAGCTACACACATATAAAACATTGCCTGCTGTTGCTGCATTGGAAAAATAAAATTATGAAGAAAAAATCAAACTCCAGGATTGGTTTTAATACATTAATTATAGAAGAAGCAAATTCGTCTTAAGTAAAACCAGACAAAGCAATTCGGAATGTAGCATTTCATAGCTTACGTTCTTAGAGCTTAAATGTGTCGTTTCACAATATAATTTCATAATTTGAATTTGCAAGGAGAGGTTAGATACCAACTTAAAAAACTTAAGATGTTCAGTTCTCAGATCTTGATAAAAGCAAGACAGATCCATGGCGCAGCTAGTAAGTCTAGCGTTCTGCACCACATGCTTTTAGGTGACAGGCTGAAATTTTGCTATTACACGTTTTTTGAGGTACCCGAAGAAGATAAAAACAATCCTTAGCAAAATAATATAATTTTCTTTTAACAGACCCTACCTTTGATCTAATGTATTTGAATTATTTAGCATGACTGTATATGAGATTAAGTGATATATGCCGTTTGCCAAACCTTGTCCATTTTGCAATAACGCATGCTTAGTCTTTTTTTATAAATAAAAAATTTCGGGCATAAAAATGCACAAAAAAAATTACCACTTATTTATTTCATTTCCCTTGGCGATACTCAAATGTATGGGCATGGAAATATTAACATCTTTGAACTTATAAAGGTATTACGACAGTCTAAACACTGAAGTATAGCTAGCGCTGTAATAACTTTACTAAACCAAATATGGCGGTTTTAATTTTACGAAGACTATAATTTGTTCTATCGTGGTGGCATTAGCCATGACCAAAACGAAAGAAGGGATGAGAATTTACGTTAATTAAAAGTAACAGTGTATTAAGCAATATTCCAGAATTTTAAAAAAGAGGTTTTCAGAATTCAAAGGTGTGGTTTATTATAAAAAAACACACTTACAGTGCTTATAAATGAAGTGACCATAATTAATGTGCATCAAAGCGCGACAAAAGAAAATTTCAAAATATTCAAAATATTACTACGTTTTATTTACAAAAACATAAATCACTGACATCTAGGTATGTGTTCAAAATCTGCAGCACTAAGCCTGAGGCAGGATACTGCAATAAACAAAATACACTCAAATACCACACAAATAAAATATGTGGTACGTTAGTGTATTTTGTTAATTACCACACAAATAACGTAGGTTTGGAATTTACATAATTAATTGTAAAAACTAAATGATCTATGAATACGCTGGGTCGAGTCTGTCGTGTCTGTAGGTACGTTTGCTTGATAACAATCATGTAACAGCCAATGCACCTTTAATCAAATATGTTAATGAAACATACTTGCTCTGAAAGTTTAGAAATCTTCAAAAACAAGAAATTTCTAACGAATAATGATGAAGCACCTTTAGGTTACTCAGAACTCATTAAACTTTCATTACTTTACTTTTACCAAATGAGCGACTAAGCGTTACGTATTGATGGTGTTAGAAAAGTTTTTTCCGTTGGTCCTCGTCAACCGCTGACAATGATAGCTTAGCCATTTGAACGCTTATTCACTAAAAGTCGTGAAATGCGGGTTATATTGAAAATCGGTACAGTCACATAAAAATAGGGACCGTCCCGCCTAAGTCGAAGCATATGGCTATTACTTATAACGTACCAGTCGGCGTAAATTAAGTTTTTCAAGAGAAATAATTTATAAAGTTTTAAAAATTTGGATACAAACTCCTTACGGAGAAGTGAATATAGCTCAAAAGAGTTTCCACCTCTCAGGAGAGTGCTTCATCCTCTTTAGCCTAAGAAACCACCCTCTAATATGACCTCTTGCTAGTTTTATATTTTTTCTCGAAAAACGTTACCCTGACGAGGAAAATGAATAGGATTTAAATTATTTGTTAGAAAATTCTACATTATTTATGTCCTATAATTTTTTCCCTATATTGAGCCTTAATCTCACAAATATGGATAGAATACTAAAGTTACGCAAAAACGAGTAAAATAGTATCTACCATGACCACAAAAAATGTTACATCCAAAGCAGATTGTTCTCCACAAACCTGGCTATAAAAACAAAAACGACTAGAGGAAATTTTATATTTCTACAATGTCTCGTATATTCGAAAGTGGTGTCCCCTTAAGGCCTAATCCACTAAAAACCAAACTACTATTTAATCAATAATTCTTGGATTATCTTCATGTAATTCTTCCTCTACCACTGAATTAAAACATCCTTGTCCATGACAATTGGAGAACATTGTTGAACACTTTAATCCAACCTTAACACAACCGCGTCGTTTTCCGCAATCTTTTTTACAACTACAAGATATTAATTGAAGAATAAAAGTAGGAGCTGGTATCTCAGTTGTAGGAATTGGCACAAAAATTTGGTCGATTGTTTTCCAACCCCATTCATCAGGTTTCAAGATTTCTCCACGCCGGAAATGAATTTGTTGTTCTATACCTTTTGTACTGTCCATATTTTCAAAATAATCATCAAATACTACGATCACTCGTTGACCGTACCATTTTTTAATGAAATTAATGTAAGCGGTGTAAATGTCTACAAATGTACATTGTTTCGGCCAAATCACTCAATGATTTAAATTACCCCCATCTACAATATATGTAAGTTCACCGGGATTAAGAGGACGTTGTGTAACAGAGTTAAAAATTTCACACAGGGACGATTTTTTGTTTTTCTTATGTGTTGGTAATTGCTGTAGCATTGAATTTCGCAAAATCTTTCCATATCATCACACACGTGATGAGCGACAGGTAATCCGTATATCCATTTCTTTAACACACCATCACTTACATCTCTTCCATAGGTAATGCCACCAACGCTCTTAAATAGGCAACATAGCTCTTACACAATTTAGATTAAGTTTCCAATTTCCCATCCGTTCAGGTTGAATGAAATGCATTGCACTTGTGACCAACTCATGATAATGTAACCATAACTGAGCGGTTTTGCCAAGCTCCCGCAGAAGAGTAATGTGGGATGACAGGTGAAGTTTAGGTTTCTCAATGACTGGATCATTTTCAATTGTGGTAAAAGAAGTTTAATTTTCTGCAAAATTTATAAGTAGATGTTGCATGTAATTTTTGTCAACCTTATCTATAGGCATCTCTTCTAGCATTACCGTAGATAGAGCTGAATATGTTAGCAAATGCGCTCTAATAGCTCGAACATAAGCATGCCTAGAAAGTATATGAGGTACTGACGCTGGTCCGTAAACTGTAGACCACAAATCGGACAGTCCGCTTTTGTTCATAATATAACCGATGGAGCCTAAATAAGACATTATTAAATGAAAACCGCCCAATCTAACAATAACGTTTGACAACTTTCCAAAATTGGTACAGGCCACAACCTCCCTAGCTTTAATACAAAGTGGCTGATCGAACGTTACGATGCAGAAAGTTTGATCCAATTTTTTTGTCTTCTCAGCGGCATATTTTAAAACACTGAAGATTGTGTTGTAATTTGAAGGAGGTTGATTAAGGAAAGGCAATGCAATGATCTTAGATTTGGTATAAGGTAAACTGCATGTCGCAGTATTCATGAAGTCTTACCATGACGAAAAAGATGTTATTTTCAAGAACTTACCATATATCCAAGCCAAATCGTGACTTGAAGATCCGGAGACTTGTTTAAATATATCTTCAAAGTACACCTTCTGCAATGGAATATCTTGAATGCCCATTCTCTGGCGCTGAAAATTTTGAATCTGTATTTGTCTACTGTTGGAAATATCAGTCGCAGATGGGGTTGACGTTAATTTAACAATATTATTATCACTAACAGCATTATGTGGTCTAATACATTGTATTCCACCCATCGCATGAAACGTTCCCTTCCCAGTCATAGTGTTGATATTTACATCAGCATTATCAAATATAAATTGTAAGAAGGAAGGTTTGCCAATATCGGAGTTCCAGGAGATTACAGTAGAAGTTTCAAACTGTGACACGTCACTATGACTAGAACAAAAACGTAAATTGGAGACAGCTTGAACAATATTTCTGGAAGCAACTTTACGAAATAAGTACACTGCTGGACCAAGCACTACTGCCGATACAAATGAGCGAGGTCTTGTTGCCATTATAATTGAATGTGCACTTGCAGTCCATTTTCTATAAATACCTTCACTTTTGGTTTTTTTGGTTTTGATAATAATTGTTCCTAAAAGAATTTTTAGTGTTTCTGGAATCAGTTCATCTGCCCCCTTCTGTGAAGTTTGTTAAGTCGGGATATTCAGTTCAGTATCATGTGCGGTGGTTCGAATATGTTCTCGAATTATGGTCGCTGCAGCTTGAACAATTCGTAAACGTTTTTCCATCTCATTTTCCGCTTTTCCTGTGTACAAACTATTAATGAGCTTTATACCCGAACCACTAAAACACACAACTGTTGGCTTATTTCGCATGGCGGTAAACACAACACCATCAACACATTCGTCTGCTAATTTATTTTTAAAAGTTTTTAACGTTACAGAGGAAGTTTCGGGCAAATAAGATTCTAATTTCCGCATTAATTCATGAATTGTAAATTGGCACTCACCAGAGTTATCTTTAAATTCGCACAAGTGACGAAACGCTAAAAAAATGTCCTCGTCTTGTGGACGTCCACGTTTACGAGACGATAGTTCGTAAGGCAGAAATTTCGAATAACAGTCATAATGGCATCGTGCCTCTGCTGCTACAAAACAGGTAACGCTATTAACCCGACGTAAAACTGCTTTGCTAAAATCATCTTCTCGATTAGCAAACCTTTGTATAATTCTGTCCTTAAGAGTAAGTGACCGAACTTTAGAGATATTTTGACGTTTAGAAATGTTTTTATTTCTCTTTGCCACGACATCGCATACTTTGGCACAAAATATAGTTTCTTTGAAAATCGAATTGTTCAACCGACTTTAAAGTTATTGCATTACCACTACTTCCCGTGAAAATCTCTAAACAGCATAAGACGTATTTAAATTTATTAGAGAAAAAACAACAAATAATATCGTTATTATCACAATTACATACTTTTAATAGTCGGTGAAAGTAGTATATTTATGTGACACAATACAGAATCTCTATAGAACTTGTCGAATTTACTTAAGTCAAGTAAACAATGTTTGTTTCTACAAAAATGTTTGTATGAACACGTGACTAACAAGTTAAGCTTAAACGATGAAGTGATAGACACATCTTGCTTGAATAATAGGTATTTAACGAGCCAAGTGCCAAATACTAATTAATTCATTGTGAATTATTCGTTGAAGTTCCAGTTGGTGCAAGCATTTCCGGGTCGCATCGACGAAGTGGTATGTTGGTTGCCTATACGTATCCCGGGACATTACTTATGACCAAAATAGTACATGTAGGTCGGAAGGTAAAAATTATAAATAAAATTATTTCATTTCTTTAAATTTCCATTTTGTAGCTTGGAAGGTCATGTGTTGTTTCACGCCAGATATTTATTTTTGTAATATTAACTAAATCAATGTATTTTTATTATTTTGAATACATAAAACGAAACTAAAGTGAAACAAATGCAAGTATTTAATTTAACATGATCCAATTGATCATTTATTCTTTTTTATACATTTAAGGTATTTGGAGAAACTGAACTTGGACCATCCACTACTCTCTTGGCACATATGCAAGTATTATCACTGCTGCAATACCAATGTTTGCTAAACCTCATTTTGCAATATAATTTGCAGCACTTCCGACTGGGGCATGTTCTACCAAAGCAAACTGCAGAATGATAGTTTTAGAAATATTCGTATGTTGCCTTAAATATTACTTACATGTATCAGAGTCACTACACAGGTTCAGAAAAACCAAAGCAGCAATTACGACACAAATAAACAAATGTTTCTTCATGACTGTCACTTAATAGAGTTTCTTAACAACGTGCATATTTATACCAATCGTTATCATGTAATTTGTTTAACTGTGTATTTTAATTTTAATACTTTAATGAGTATCCAAAATATTACACTAAAACAGAGTATTCGACCTTTTCGATTAGGCGCATTTTTAATCTTTTCATTATATCAGATTAGAAACGTGACCTACATTACAAGATTATAATTTAAGGGAAAGGATTAAACAATAAGAAAAATGTAACACTAATAATGGCAAATATTTAAACAATTTATTAGGAAACGTCTTAAGAAAATAATAATAATAAGTAAAACCTATCAAAACATTGTCAGATTGTACAATTCTCATAATAGTTTACTCTAATTCTCCAGATCTAAGCAAAATTTCCGTCTAAAATTAAGAGCTTCTTACGAGACAAATTTCTTAATAAGGAAAGCGTTTAGATAAAGATTAAATAATATTAACTAAGCACAGGGTGTGTTGTCCTACTCAACCATAAACTAAAATTAAAATAATAAAAATTCCAAAATCAATCACATCTAAATAACTTTACTTGATATATTCAACATATTAATATTTGTATTTTAATAAAATAATTTGAAACGTATCCTTTATTCATTCTCTGAACCGGGGCTACAACACAAATTAGGCAGTAAAACTCTAACTGAAAACTACTTACATATATTGAACATAAAGTGGGATAAAATAATTAGTAACAATTTATAGTACAACAACGTACATAAACACGGTACATTCCAAGGGAGTTAATACACTTGAAGGCTTAAACCTACTTACGTATCAAAATTCGTCTTCGCCTATATACGTTGATATGTCTAAAACATACACATAAACATACTGCCACACAGATGAAAAGTTCAGCATAAACATCTAAAGCAGTAAACCAGATCAATAAGTTCTCACAAACTCCTAAGGTAGTAAACGAAACAGACCATTCTTGGGAAACAGAACTATATACCTCTGGTATATAAAATAATCCTTTGGAAAAGCTGCATTCAAAATTTTATTTACTGTTACGCAAAGTAAGTATAGCTGGGTTAGAATCGTTAAAAAAAAATTATTAAGGTTTGAGTGTCCCAAATTTGATTTGTTCATACCACATGGTATAAATGATACATCAATTATCAGTGAACATACACTTTAATAATTAATGTAATTAAAAATATATTTCTATTAACTTTCTTTAGTCATTCTGATAGTACTGGAATAATTGTTCTCTTAATACCACCATTAGTCGTGAACATCCGAATTGTGCAATGGTGTAATCAAATACAAAAGAAATACAATAACCAAATATGGCATGATTCAGCAAATAACAATCAAACTACTAGATATATAAGGTGCTACAAATTTTGATCTTTTTAGCCCTAAAATTTCAAACGGGTTTAAAAGAACAAATGAATACTTAGACCATTGTGAAAAAGATACCCAACAGAATGACGGATTCCAAGAAAACGGACTACCTTGGGTCCAAACAATAACTTTGCCCTTCTGCTTATTCTTTATTAAAGACGTAATGTGCAAAATATTTGGCAAAACTAATTATTATAAAACAACGGAAATACCTATGACTCGTGTATTCAGTAGTATTTCCTGGAACGACAAAATTACAATTGCTGAAACCTTATCAGGTCTCAATATGTCTTTCGAAAACAACTAGGGCCAACGATAATACCTACGTTATTACTTTCGTCAAGCTTAAGTTCTCTGAACATGTGCTTTATACATTTCTGCATTGTTTGAGGCCTATTGGACAATCCAAACGGGATTACACCAAGTTCAAGAAGGCCTTACCTGAAACACAAACTCCATTTTATCCAATGGTTTTAAAATTAACTCCAAAATTCATACCTAAAATGTAAATCTGAAGAAACCAGAAGGCATTCGACACAGCGAGTATCATTATTTAATGTAAAATGTCAAGGGATGCTGTCTTCACAGGACAGTGGAATGCCATCTGCAGTCGTGACGTTTATATTACGTACGGGAAAATATATCTCAACGGTGAAATGGTTTCAGTGGCCATTGCGCTGCTAACTTTCAATAAGTAGTAGTTCCACTCGCGGGGCATAGGAAAAAAATACTGACTATTTAGACACGGTCTTACATCTCATAAATTTGATGGGGTAAATAGCGACACCGCCATCCTAGTTTTATTGTAACAGTGCAGAATTTTTTTCAGAAAAACTGTACTCAACATTGTTCTTTATGGACATGCAGGCCTGACCGTTTTTGAGCTGGGGGGCGACATTTTCCAATACGTTCGCGTATACCTTGAGTCTTACGGCTTGAATATTTTGTTTGCGACAAACTAGAAGTACTTTGTAACGAAATTCTCTACAAGGTAAGGATCAAAATTTCTGATAATCTGGTCTACAATCTCTACTTCAGGTCTATGAGTGAACAAACGTCGAACCCTAGCTTCAACAGACAAGAAAGGAGGTATTGTGCCCTATTTTGAATTTCAGTCATCAAATTATACCCATATCCCGTAGGAAGAAAGTCGCGCTTTAATCTTTAAACCATCTCACGCCAATTCTCAACTCAACCTTGATAATCTGGTTTATAATCAATAAACATTTCAACAGCGGAAGCAAGTGCCCCACCTCTTCAAAAATGACATCATATTGTCTGTCCCGAAAACATCATTTCACTTATAGGCTGGTATAGTTTTCATATTTGACAGAGGCTAGGTAGAACGTAAAATGGGCTGACAAGAATTATTAGTTATGTTTGCAATAAAAATAAATGTCGATTCAATAAGTAATCACTGCAAAGCTAACATCTGCATATCAACGTTTTCTTCTGATCACTATTAGGATCTAGTAACGTTAAGTTCAAGTTCAACAAAGTTTACTAAAATTTTAATGTTACATTCAACTACACACACACACACACACACACACACAATATATATATATATATATATATATATATATATATATATATATTATTATAGTAATGTTTATTTTGATTTAATTGGCTAGCAGGTGAGTAATGATATGTGGAAAAATATTTATTTTTGCTCTTTATTAAATTAACGTTCTAATTATATTAATAACAAAAAATATATATAATATATGCGCCGAACGAACTCAAATATCTCATTTGGGGATATGGTTCAATTGTGTTTAACATTGATTTGATTTGCAATATAAATTGAATCTGTGAATATACATGTAAATGATCAAATTGTATTTTATAATAAACAGTTACTATATGAAACCAACTTTGTTGAGATCTGCCCAAATTACTTAAAACTGAAATAAGTGTAGCCTGTCAAAATAATTTCTGCAATTGATCTAAATTATTAAGCACAATTTTAATTTTGTTTGAGGTAAACTTATTAATTTTAATATAACGCTGAATCATTTACTTTTCAGATATTGGCATGTGAATTCGTACAAACATTTATACATTATTAAAAAAAATAAATACAGGACATCAAAAAAAATAATCAATGCAAAAGGGTTATGAAAGCGAAATACACTCACATGTGTTGCTGCAAATTCCAAATAATGTTCATGTCGGGTTGGTCCACATTAAACATTGGACGTAGACTTCCTTCCATAAATCGGTGATACTGCCTTGCTGTCGCAAATATGCTGCTTAACATTCCATTATTTCATCCAAATCAAATAACTGTTGGCTGTTCTTCATGTGGTAAATACGATCTACTTACAATGCTCAAATACTTACATTCTATTTGTGTTATTTTTAAAATGTCGTATTATTTATTTAATAATTTCTCGGGTTTAATTTTGTATTCTAAATTCATATAGATTTTGTATTCACTTGCACTTTTATTTTAGATTCCGTTATTGAAGTGAAGATTTGTTTTATGATGGTAATCACTAACAATTTATTAACATACAAAAAAAATTGCATATCACCCGATGTTAACACACGATCTTGAAAAACGAAACAATTACAATTTTATCGAAAAATTGTGATCGGTAACCTTATTTTTTTCTACATTACACAAAAGATTGTAGCTTCTGATTGGTCTAAACAAAATTGCAAAGCTTAATCTAAACATAAATTATGCTATATCTTTTAATACAATTCGGATCTAAATTTTAATTACAGATTTAGAATCAGGGCAAAATTCCTCATAAAAATACATCTAGCAAGCCCTATTTTGCTTCGATGTTAATATATATATATATATATATATATATATACATATATATATATTATATATATATATATATATATAATATATATATATATATATATATATATATATAGATGATTAGAATTAGGCATAATAAAGGAGCTAGAGTTGATTGAGTTTGAATTTCTATATAGTAGGCAAGTTAGATAAATTTGTAGAAGTATACAGTTCGTTGAGAAAATAGTTAGGAGTGCAAAATTATGGCTTTAATGAGACAGAACAGGCTTTGTGGGATTTGCACATGGTTGTTATTTTTATAAAAGCATTAAGCTATACCAGTAGCATGTGAGAAAGTTCAACATGATTAATATTAATGGGTACGATTTGTTTCGTGTAACGTATTTATGTAATTTCGCATTTTATTCAATGAATTGTAGCATTTTGAATACATATCAGATATTGATCACATGGAGTATGATAATTATAATATGTAGAATGTATAGTATTAGGTACAATGTATAAACTATTTAAATATGAAAGAAAGGGTATGATACGAACAATTCGTAATTCAAAGACTAAGTATATAAAACGTGCATAAGAAGTGATAGTGACTTAAAAACATAATTAGGTACATGAACAACAACTGTGCAGTGTGATATTTAACATAAAATTGCAAATTCTATACAAAAATTGACAAAATAATTAAACAATGTGAAAATGTGAAATGACAAAATTAAGAACTATGGACCACAAGTGAACAATATAGGTGTTAGAGACACACATAAGAACACATTTTATGAACATTTCAAGTGTTATAAACAGTTATTACACAAATTAAAAGTAAATTTATATAAAGTTAGGTTAACATTATTTGTAAGAATTTCACAAAATTATAGTTTTATAGGGTAAGATAAGTTTAAAATAAATTACAAAAACATTTAATAGGAGGTTTCCTTCATTTCTACAAGGAATTTAATTATAAATATGTAATATAAACATAAAATTAGAAAAGTTAGGTTAACTACCTGAATTTTATATGGGAAGACTGAAATTTTGTAAAATTTAAATAAAATGGGTTGAAATAAGTGTATTCTGATAGTTTTTTATGTGGAATTTGAATATGTAATTAGTTTAGCTGTAGGATGTAAGATTTTTTTTGATATTAGTAAATTTAGATTATAAGTTGTCAGATTGAAATTTTTCGAAGCAAAACAGGCCTTGCGAGATGTCTTTTTATGCGGAATTTTGCCCTGATTCTAAATCTGTAATTAAAATTTAGATCTGAATTGTATTAAAAAAGATATAGCATAATTTATGTTTTAGTCAAGCTTGCAATTTTGTTTAGACCAATCAGAAGCTACAATCTTTTGTGTGTAATGTAGAAAAAAAATAAAAAATTTGGTATCTAAGATAAATGTATAAAAGGAATTGCTCCTGATTTCTCACTCTCTTGCTACGCTTGCTTTTTGAATTTTTGTGACTAACAAGTCATACTGTTAATATTATTTGTGTTAAAATGTAAGTAACAATTCTCGTAAACATTATCGGAATTGAAACGCGATCGACGTAGAATTGAGAGATCAGAAACAATTGTTTTAACCTATAACTAAAATTAAAAATAAGGTTACCGATCACAATTGTTCGATAAAATTGTAATTGTTTCGTTTCAAGATCGTATAAACATCGGGTGATATGCAATTTTTGTATGTTAATATTGTTAGTGATTACCATCATAATAAATCTTCACTTCATAACGATATCTAAAATAAAAGTGCAAGTGAATACAAAATCTATATGAATTTAGACAAAATTAAACGAGAAATTATTAAATAATACAACATTTTAAATAAAAAGAATAAGTATTTGAGCATTGTAAGTACATCTACATGAAGAACAGCCAACAGTTATTTGATTTGGATGAAATAATGGAATGTTAAGCAGCATATTTGACACAAGGCAGTATCACCGATTTATGGAAGAAGTCTACGTCCAATGTTTAATGTGGACCAAACATGAACATTATTTGGAATTTGCAGCAACACAGAGTGTATTCTTTCATAACCCTTGCATTGATTTTTTGATGTCCTGATTTATTTTTAATAATGTATAAATGTTTGTACGAATTCACGTGTCAATATCTGAAAAGTAAATGATTCAGTTATATTAAAATTAATAAGTTTACCTCAAACAAAATTAAAATGTATAATTATCACACTGCACATTGTTGTTCATGTACCTAATTATGTTTTAAGTCAGGCTATCACTTCTTATGCACGTTTTATAGTACTTAGTCTTGTGCAGATCTACAATTGTTCGTACAACCTTGGTTTCATATTTTAAATAGTTTATACATTGTACCTAATACTATACATTCTGATCATATTATAATTGTATATTGTGATCAATATCTGATATTCAAAATGCTAAATTCAATTGAATAAAATGCGAAATTACATAAATACGTTACACGAAACCAAATCGTCCCATTAATGATTAATCATGTTGAACTTAGTCTCACATGCTACTGGTATAGCTATAATGCTTTTATATAATAACAAATTGCAAACACAAAGCCTGTAATGTCTCAATTAAAGCATAATTTTGCACTCTAAATATTTTTCAACGAACTGTATACTTCATTATCTAACTTGCTACTATAGAAATTCAAACTCAATCAACTCTAGCCTATTATCTAGTTCTAATATCTCATATATATATATATATATATATATATATATATATATATATATATATAGTATATAATGATAACATTAAAACCGTTCTAAGGATGAAGGCTAACAATGGAAAATGTCAATCAAAACAAATTTAAAAATTTGAAACATTGTTACAAAATGCATCTAAATAACCTTTAGTATTGGTGTAGATCGATGTGATACTTTTTGATTTGAACATGAAAGATGCCTAAATAGTTTTAAGTTTCATAAATGGTATTTATCAATATCCAGTTTACTATGGAAAAGAACGTTTAAATTTTAATAATTAATTAAAAATACGATTTCACGCTCAAAAGCTAAATATCTTAACTATCAGTGATACTCAGGAAAGTTTGTATTTTATAAATAATGTATGTTATTTCCGTGATCTAACCAATATTATTTTAAAATTATTAATTAATAATTATAAATATATTATTATTATATTAATTATTTAAAAAAATACACAACATTGGTTTTGCCCAAATGTAGCAGTTTTTTATTTTCACTAAACCAATGCGGTGCTTCGGACAGAGTTTGTGTTACATTGATTTTTATATTTTCGAGTGGATTTTCAGTTACCACAGCGGAGTACTATTCGATACGTTATTTCTAAAAATTGTCTAAAAGATTGGCCTCAAGACAGGGCATTATAGATATATATATATATATATATATATATATATATATATATATATATATATATATATATATATAATGTACAATAAAGTAAAATAAGTAACAATGTATTAAGTAGCATCAGTGGTGCGCCGTTCCTTAGCGTAAGGATTGCGTGGTTGTTGGGTCGCGTAGTTGAGTGTTATGCCTGTTGACATCACGTTGAGATTGTGGTTATCCAAAAAAAGAAGCGTTGTAGTGGTGATATTTTTTGCAGGTGGAGATGTTATGTGCACTATCCTGTTGTGATTGATGCTGCTGATGCTCTGTTTATCTGAAATAAATAGAAACATATGCTAGATGTGTGAATACATTGTCGGGTTAACAGAACAGGAATTTAAGTAAATTCAACACTGTTTACTTATTGTAGGACACCAGTCTTCAATCCGGGCTATTGTATGATTACCCAAAAAGAGCAACCACCTCTGAACCTAGCGTGAGGAATGAGGATCACTCCCCATAGACCCATCACAATTTTCGCTCCCACCCTGCGGATGGCAGGCAGGGCCTCCTTCAAATTAATACCTGCGAGGAGAGTCAGTATGGAGTCTAACCCTTAGGCGGGTTGAGCAGGCGGGGTAACGACAGCGGCGGTAGCCGCTCTTCGTACTTCCGCCTTCTGAACTTTGCCTGCCGTGCTCGGGCGTAACTGACGCCAATTCCCTTTCAGCAGTAAGCGCTGTCCTCTTCGGTTCCTGTTGTCCTTCCGTCTTCTTCCGCTGCGGAGGTCGAGATAACTTCGGGATGTCCCTGTAGCTAGCGGGGTTGTCCCCATCGAAGTTAACGCACCTATAATTTTTATCTTTTACAATCTTTACTTTACAATAACGATATCTAAAATAAAAGTGCAAGTGAATACAAAATCTATATGAATTTAGAATACAAAATTAAACCCGAGAAATTATTAAATAAATAATACGACATTTTAAAAATAACACAAATAGAATGTAAGTATTTGAGCATTGTAAGTAGATCGTATTTACCACATGAAGAACAGCCAACAGTTATTTGATTTGGATGAAATAATGGAATGTTAAGCAGCATATTTGCGACAGCAAGGCAGTATCACCGATTTATGGAAGGAAGTCTACGTCCAATGTTTAATGTGGACCAACCCGACATGAACATTATTTGGAATTTGCAGCAACACATGTGAGTGTATTTCGCTTTCATAACCCTTTTGCATTGATTATTTTTTTTGATGTCCTGTATTTATTTTTTTTAATAATGTATAAATGTTTGTACGAATTCACATGTCAATATCTGAAAAGTAAATGATTCAGCGTTATATTAAAATTAATAAGTTTACCTCAAACAAAATTAAAATTGTGCTTAATAATTTAGATCAATTGCAGAAATTATTTTGACAGGCTACACTTATTTCAGTTTTAAGTAATTTGTGCAGATCTCAACAAAGTTGGTTTCATATAGTAACTGTTTATTATAAAATACAATTTGATCATTTACATGTATATTCACAGATTCAATTTATATTGCAAATCAAATCAATGTTAAACACAATTGAACCATATCCCCAAATGAGATATTTGAGTTAGTTCGGCGCATATATTATATATATTTTTTGTTATTAATATAATTAGAACGTTAATTTAATAAAGCAAAAATAAATATTTTTCCACATATCATTACTCACCTGCTAGCCAATTAAATCAAAATAAACATTACAATTATATATATATATATATATATATATATATATATATATATATATATAGTAGTTTAATGTAACATTAAAATTTTAGTAAACTTTGTTGAACTTGAACTTAACGTTACTAGATCCTAATAGTGATCAGAAGAAAACGTTGATATGCAGATGTTAGCTTTGCAGTGATTACTTATTGAATCGATATTTATTTTTATTGCAAATATAACTAATAGTTCTTGTCAGCCCATTTTACGTTCTACCTTGTCTGTCAAATATGAAAACTATACCAGCCTATAAGTGAAATGAAGTTTTCGGACAGACAATATGATGTCATTTTGAAGAGGTGGGGCACTTGCTTCCGCTATTGAAATGTTTATTGATTATAAACCAGATTATCAAGGTTGAGTTGAGAATTGGCGTGAGATGGTTTAAAGATTAAAGCGCGACTTTCTTCCTACGGATATGGGTATAATTTGATGACTGAAATTCAAAATAGGGCACAATACCTCCTTTCTTGTCTGTTGAAGCTAGGGTTCGACGTTTGTTCACTCATAGACCTGAAGTAGAGATTGTAGACCAGATTATCAGAAATTTTGATCCTTACCTTGGAGAGAATTTGGTTACAAAGTACTTCTAGTTTGTCGCAAACAAAATATTCAAGCCGTAAGACTCAAGGTATACGCGAACGTATTGGAAAATGTCGCCCCCCAGCTCAAAAACGGTCAGGCCTGCATGTCCATAAAGAACAATGTTGAGTACAGTTTTTCTGAAAAAAATTCTGCACTGTTACAATAAAACTAGGATGGCGGTGTCGCTATTTACCCCATCAAATTTATGAGATGTAAGACCGTGTCTAAATAGTCAGTATTTTTTTCCTACGCCCCGCGAGTGGAACTACTACTTATTGAAAGTTAGCAGCGCAATGGCCACTGAAACCATTTCACCGTTGAGATATATTTTCCCGTACGTAATATAAACGTCACGACTGCAGATGGCATTCCACTGTCCTGTGAAGACAGCATCCCTTGACATTTTACATTAAATAATGATACTCGCTGTGTCGAATGCCTTCTGGTTTCTTCAGATTTACATTTTAGGTATGAATTTTGGAGTTAATTTTAAAACCATTGGATAAAATGGAGTTTGTGTTTCAGGTAAGGCCTTCTTGAACTTGGTGTAATCCCGTTTGGATTGTCCAATAGGCCTCAAACAATGCAGAAATGTATAAAGCACATGTTCAGAGAACTTAAGCTTGACGAAAGTAATAACGTAGGTATTATCGTTGTCCCTAGTTGTTTTCGAAAGACATATTGAGACCTGATAAGGTTTCAGCAATTGTAATTTTGTCGTTCCAGGAAATACTACTGGAATACACGAGTCATAGGTCTTGTGTACCGTTGCTTTATAATAATTAGTTTTGCCAAATATTTTTCACCCATTACGTCTTTAACCCTCCGTTACTAACGTACGGTCTCTGAGACCAACTTTGCCGAAACTTGTCGATACCAGCCGACATGAATCGATTCAACAACCATGCGTCTAGGTACCTCCTATCGAGCGGTTCTACAGTCAGTGTTAAAGTGGTCACAGTGTGTGCTACTTCGCTGTAACCGGCTTCGGTGCCATAGACCGTGGTTAGTATCTGTATGACAATACACAATGCAATGATAATAATTATTATTTTATATTTGTTTATTACAGAATTTGAAAATGGCTTTTGGAGATTATGATAGAGAACAAGAAAGACTTGAATGCGGTTCGACGAAGTGGAAGCGGCCAAGCAAATAAGCTATGATGACGATGCAAGTGAAAACGATGATCGAGTTGAAACCCAAGATATCAACACTGATTCGGAACGGAGTTTTAGATGAAGAAGGACTTAGCGTAGCCACTGTTACATCATAAAATAGCATACTTTCTTGGGAAAGACGGAACAAAACAAAATGGAGGAAACATACATCTCAAGCAAGGAATGTTCGGACACGTGTGCAAAATATTGTTACGCAATTACCAGGTATCAAAGGAATTGCTCGTCAAACGGACGATCCATTAGATATATGGTCCTTGTTTTTACTGATATATTGATATATGATACTTGAAAACCGTTCTAAGGGATGAAGGCTAACAATGGAAAATCAAATTTAACAAAATTTGAAACATTAGCTCTACAAAATGCATCTCAATAACCTTTAATTTGGTGTAGATACGATGATGATACTTTTGTGATTTGGAGACATGGAGAAGATGCACTAAATGAGTTTTAAGGTTTCATAAATGGTATTTATCCAAGTATCCAGTTTACTATGGAAAAAGAACGTTTAAATTTGTAAAAATTAATAAAAAATACACGATTTCACGCTCAAAAGCTAAATATCTTAATTATCAGTGATACTCGTGAAAGTTTGTATTTTTATAAATAAATCCTTATGTTATTTCCGTGCTCCTAACCAATATTATTTTAAAAATTATTAATTAATAATTATAAATATATTATTATTATATTAATTATTTAAAAAAATACACAACATTGGTTTTGCCCAAATGTAGTAGTTTTTTGTTTTCACTAAACCAATGCGGTGCTTCGGACAGAGTTTGTGTTACACTGATTTTTATATTTTCGAGTGTATTTTCAGTTACCACAGCGATAAAGTACTATGCGATACGTTATTTCTAAAAATTGTCTAAAGGACAGGCCTCAAGACAGGGCATTTATATATATATATATATATATATATATATATATATATATATATGTTACGGTATAAATGTTCACTAGGACAAGGTAAAAGATAAACCTGGTTTTTGCACGGCTAACTCGGCGTGCGGGTGAGGGTCTATTGGGACAAAGCAGTCTCGTCTCCGTAGTCTACGCTATCTACCAAAGTCGAAATCGGGAAAATGACAAATAGGTTCCGATAGGCGCCATATATTCTAAAGAAAACAAGGGTGTTTTAAAATGAATTAAACGACGGTACGTGGTGTCCGAATACCCAACTTTCTACTCTTGAAATCGTAAGCTCGTAGCTTCAGGTTCCGCAATTCTTTCACGAAAGGTAAAATGACTTAATCTGATCAAATTACAACGTGCAGCAATATTCAAATTCAATCCAAATCTAAAATTACGTTAAATTACTAACTTTAGAATTTGACATTAAACTTAAACTTAATTTTAATCTCTGAACTTTCTTTATTAACTTTAAATTACGTTACGTTAACTTAATCTGGCAACAAAAGAAACAAAATCCAAAACTCCAACTTTAACGATTAGAACTACGTTATACCAGCGTCCATTTGAGCATTATATTATCCATTTTCAAAGGCTTAATATCAAAATAAATAAATTAAGAATTAAAATTTAAACATGTCAACATAGCGTAGGCGCACTCGTATCTTCTTAAATTTACCTCATTGACGTTACGATAGTGAACGATCTTAACAATTGCATTCAAAGGAATTCTATAAACTTGAATTACGTCAGCACGTAAATTTAATATAAACTGAATAGTTAAGGTAATTTCATTTACCTCTGATAAAATATTAATGGTATCGTAAAACGTTAAATACTTACTAAATTGACAAAGGAAACTCTGAGAACATTATCAAAATAACACTAAATTATAAAAATAATTCTTAGCCAGGTTCCTTCGTTACACAATTACATAAAATATTCCAATAAACACAAGTAATTTTCTTCATAAGTTGCAAGATCAACGAAAATATAAAATTACATTACCTAGGTCAAAGGCAAGCACAGCTGGTCCTTGTGAAAAAACGCTACTCATTTGGCAAACCAGTTGTTACTGCTTGTCAAACAGGACATATAATAATAGGTATCTACCACGTATAAAACTTGCTTTTGAATCAATCACAATAAAACTAATTCATTAAAACAGCAATAACTCCTTATCCTCAACATTAAAACTATAAATCGATTTTCTTAACCTTTTATATAAAAATTATATCAAATTAACTCCATTTCTATACTGCAAGCTGTCACTGTTTACTCTTTTAAGTCCAAGGGTAGCCAATTAGGAATAGGGCTGACATTTAATTTTTAGGTTCTTGCAAAAAAAATCAATTTAAATCTCCCTTATACAAAGGAAAGTCATTGTATTTTTCATTATAACGCTTTACTAATAAATTTTAGTTCACATATGCATAAACGCCATTTAATGATTAAAAACAATAACGATCTGCATTAAAACCAGTAAATTGCTTTTATTTAGGATAATTTTACTGCCATTGATCTTTTCCAATAAATCTTCTTTTATACGTTGTATATAGGCCAATTTAAAGCCCAACGTACGGCAGGGGTTCCATTTCCTTATGGGAGATTTCGGTAAAGGTGGATATCGAACCGCGCCTAGATATGCAGAGCCAATAAGGAACCATTATGGGAGAAGAGAATCCGAAAACCTTCTTTAACTTTTAAAGTCTTATTTTAAGAACAGTTACTTAAACCTATCAATTGTAAATTATACAACCATACAGCCTTTTCATTTTAAAATAGGTCATAAATCATCTCTAAAATTTATGTTTCTACCTATTTAAATTTGATATAAGGCGAATCATTCGTTTCATTTACCTCCCAAGAATTTTTTAATGTTTATAATGTCTCCACCCTATTCGTTCATGATGAAAACCAATTTCTACTTCAATTGTTCCTTTCCGAATGCGCATCGCACATCATAACAAGGCTTTGTAATGAAACAAAAAATCAAATAATTATTCATAAACTTACTTATTTCGGTTAAACATATTTACTTCAAACACACAAATTCACTACTTTTCTAATGAAATATACACCCAAAAAAAAAGAAATCTTAATGCCTTACCATTCCTAAAATCTTTAGATACAGCCCATTCAACAAAACTTCATTACTAAGAAGTTCTTACAAATAAATTTCGAATTAAGTTATAAAATTAACAAATACCTAATACATTACGGGTTCAAACTCACAATTATATTTAATTATATATAATAATTATATAGTTAATTTATTATATGATTATGAATATTAGTCTGATGAATGTTATAATATCCTAAAGTAAATAGAACATGTTTAATAGGATGCTCAACCTTCGTTAGGCTAGATTGCATTTTGGGTTGCTAGTTCATTTATCCTATTGCATAATTGAGTTTGTGTTCACCTAAGCATGTTATGTGGATAACTGTTGGGTGGAATGTTCCTGTTTGCAAATGTATGCTATCTCGGTATCTGAAAAAGAGATAATATAGCTACGTTGTTACATAGTCTGGTTTACAAACAGGATTTGAGTAAATTAAAGGTTTACTTATTTGGACCAGTTTCGATCCGGTATTGTCTGTTAGACCGAGAACCATCTAACAGTTTGGAATGAGTATTCCCATACCATACATTAGCTTACCGACGGATGCAGGCAGCACAATCAATTAAACCGATCATGTAAGGATCTAACCTTCGAGGTTGACAGGCGGCCAAGCAAATTGTTACCTGGATGGGACTGAACTAGCTTGCACGGGCTTCATAATATCAATTACTTCAGCATCACGTTCCTTCGGTTATATTGTTCTTCCGTTTTCGCTGCTTGGAGACTTGATCAAAAGCTAGAGGTGTTCCACGAAATAACGCACCTATAATTTACTTACAATTTTACTTTTACAAATCTTCAGATGTCCGATATTTCCATCAATTTAGCATCATGGGATAAATTATAATTATTAATAATAATCGATATTAGTTTTATAAAAACAGCAACGTTATGGAAACGGTATCAAAAATTTTGGTTAACAATCAATTTAGCACCAAGTCATGAAATTTAAAAAATGTTAACCTAATATTTATCCTATCATTTAATGTAATTGTTTAAGTATTGGTCTCTTTAGTATGTGTGTATATTTGATTGTATCGTTGCATCGTTTTAAGGAAATAGATGGTAAAATGTACGGATACAAACTATAAAAACTACTTTGTAACATTCACCAAATAAAAAACTTTATTGAATGAAAGTTTGAATGTTGTGACATTAACTTTAAATAGGACCTTATTTCTACCCTTTAGATTATTAATTCATTTCGAATGCGGTAATTTCTAACTTGTAAGACTGCAAAATGTTTCGCTTTAATTTAACATTAAATAATATTAACCAGTCTATATATTTGCGTCATTTCTAAAGAATGCATTAAAAATTATTATGGATTATTCCTTTACATAATAGGTGGGACTTGATTTATTAAATATCTCCATCTACTAAGAAACGTTACGAATGGTGAACGACGACGATGTATATTACAAGCATCAATTGCGATTTGTAGTTACAATACAGGAACCTGATATAGCTGAGAACACTCCATGAACTGATTCATTGTAGAAAGGACGCACCTTGTATTTCCAAGAATGTAACCTCCACGGAATGCTAAAATTGTTGACCTAGTGGATAGGGTGGACCATAGAAATAGTTGCACAAGGGCTTTACATGAAATACCTTACGTAATAGCATCATCATTTTTCTGGGGTCAGTTGACCCGTAATAGCCTATTAACTTTACGTCAAGTAGTGGTTCGTTTTAACTCTCTCATCGGACCCCAAGTATATTAGTTTTTCTTAATATGATCCTTAGATTTACTGAACCTTAATTTATCTTACCATATGACCATAGTTTTGAATAGTCATTTGCCTTGTTAAGAAACGTCATCGGTTTGAAAAGGATATCTGTATTAGAAACACCCGTATATTTATGAACCAACGTATGTTACATTATCAAATCAGATATTGTTTGAAATGTCTATTTACACGTTTAAAATGGAACTAGATCATTAACTTTCGAGTGTATATCTGATAATCAATGTAAGGATCAAGGTCTTGACAATTATTAGACTTGGATATTTCAGTTCGATGATTCTTTTACACGAAACCTTGTATAGCATAGAACAATCCTCCATGAAACTATTTCAAAGAACCAAATTACAATTTTCGAAATTACCAACAGGAATGTAAAATTTTAAACTTAGGATAGGTGGCCATGAAATACTTCTTATTTACATAAATACATATATTCTACATTTAAGTTTCTCAGGTTTCCAATTTACTTTAAGATAAGCCTAAGTTAAAAGCTCCTTATTAAAATAGGTATTTTCTAAAAGAATATAAAATCAGATACTCCCAAAGTGGTATTTATTTATAATAAAACCTTGATTTTGTAAATTCTCCATCTATAAGAATTATAATCATATGACCAATATTTAGTTTTAACCTCAATTGCGTTTGCCAAGTTTAAGAAGCCATGGATTTTGAAACGAATTGTACTTGGACCCTGGATATTTTCATTGACAGTTTTATTACAAGTATCAATAACCATGATATTACATAGAATCTTTAAATCTGCCGTTTAGAATTGGTCCTAAGTTTAGCCCTTCATGGATGATATGGTAAATTTTAGAATATGTCATAAAATTCTGGACACATTAATCCATCGAAGATTTAGTTAAATTATGTTAATCTGTTGGGACACTCATTTGTTGTTTTACTGCAATCCAACTATCGGAAAACCTTTTATTAAATAATTCAACAATAATTAAGTTTTATATTATTATACATTTTTAAAAAATAAATTAGATAGTAACGATACTACTTTATTACTCTAACCTTTTCGGTATCCATTATATCTTCAATTAGAGCTGAATCTTCTTTTTCTTATAATTTTAAATTTAAGTTTATACAATACAAACTTAAATTCGTTAAATATTTATGAAACCTTTTAATATTTATGCACTCTCAGTTCCATTCCAAAAAACTCTCTATAACCAATTAAGTTATTAATAAATCCTGTCACAATTGTTTCAAATTGTTCAACTTCTGTTTGATCTGACTTTTCCTTTGGTCCTATTCAACTCGAACGTCCACATATATCAAGTTTTAATTACTTTAAATTTAAACCACTTTCATCTAAATAAATTATGACCTAATTTCTATTTGACTTGAAGAGCATTTAGCATAAAACATTTAACTTACATATATTTATTTGATATCTGAAACAATTTCCAAAAATTATTATCTTTTACTGCAGAAGATAACTGTAATCGTTATCGAAAGGTTTAAATTTGTAAAAATACC
The DNA here is from genome assembly GCA_036346205.1 of Vesta saturnalis. Taxonomy (NCBI): domain Eukaryota; kingdom Metazoa; phylum Arthropoda; class Insecta; order Coleoptera; family Lampyridae; genus Vesta; species Vesta saturnalis. Next base: position 2,474,037 of record JARFJB010000390.1, read on the forward strand.
CTATTTTATGCCCAAAAACTTATTATCTTAATTATAACGATTTATTTGGTTTGCGACTATTAAAATATTTAGGTTACACGGAAACGGTATACTATTTTGAAGTTTGAAGTTAATCGGTGTCGGTATAAGGGAATCGTGTCATTTTCATCTCATTAATGTAAAGATTTACACTGTGTACAATTTATACATGTGTAAATGCGTAACATACGTGTGTACTACATCACATCATTCAATCTAAATGCAGACTTCCTTACGTGTGACACCAGGTCGCGTTAGAAAATTATAAACCAAAGCAAATATTGTACAAATGTTGTAAAGATCAAGCGATACGTACCAATTTCAAAGCTGCTCTGGAAGTTTGGGAAGAATGAAATGAAATTAAATGCGAAAAACTAAAAGGAGGTTGACCCTTTTCCGACGAATTGCACCTCTGCAACTGGAATAGCTCAAACTACCTTTTGTTTATTTTTTTTTTTTTTAATTTGGAAAACGATTAAATAAACCATCTCCGGTTGATTTTATGCATTCGTTACAGGTACCACCCATACCGTGGACCCTTTAACATTGATTCTCCGATTTTCTGAGCTCGGTAAGGCCTGCCGATCACCCTCTCTGTACATTTATTCTATTGTTATCGTACCTTTCCTCTCACCCCCACTGAACTCTTCCTGTCGAAACGAGAGTTCAAAATTAATCGAAAGATGGCTGTGGGTTTTAGTGTAAAAAATTCCAGTCATAAAATCCTGCCTCGTTTGATGGGCAGGACATAAACGATACTGGTCATTTAAAATTCTCAATTTCTGATCCATTGTTGTAACACCCGAATTACCTGACTGAAATTTTCCCACTACAATATTTCTTTATAAAGGCAGCATCGCTTGCAAGAGGCTTTCTTCATTGGAAAATAATGCATTCGACATGATTTAGTTAAAATATTCTTGTCCTAAATTTGTGAAGTTCTACAGGTCTTCCAATGGCAGTAACTTCCAGGACTTCTTTGATTACCTTAGTCTGAATGTTGGCCACCTTCTGTCTCAATTTTCAGGTTGCGATATCTCGATTAGGGGATATTTCTAATCGGTTTCCGTTTTCTGCTACCACTACCCTACTGATAGCAGTCAAGAAACATTTTCTATTTCATATGATATCACTACAATGACTTGCCAATCCACTGGAATTCCTGACAACCCTAAGAATACTGCACATCGTCTAGACATTTTTCGCACATCAAACCTACTTTTTTATAAAACATCAGTTCTTTCCAAAATAGGTCTATCTGACCATTGTCATAAAAATAACGTTTAATATCCCTAATTACTCTGTTGTACACTACCCTGATAGAACCTTGTGGTGTTTAGAGTCAACTAAATGGAGTGATTTACGGATCGCGCGACGTCTCCATAGTTATACATTTCGACAAAAACAAAATCATGTAGGTGATTCTCTTTCACATCCCTGCTTCAATTGATTCTTTACTGATGTTAAAATAGATTTTGTGCTAAATAGAAATTAATTCCAACGGTCGAAAATCCTGTAGGCTGCGATTTTGGAACGTCCCCATATCACATAATGACATTTTTTGACGGATCTGTAAGTGTTGACTCTCTAGGCAAGGCCAATCTTTTTGTTGATTTATTTGCACAAAACTTGATTTTTAGCTATTATGGAAACAATGTGCCATTGGTCAACTCTTCTCCATTCGCTATGTAAGTGATTCATTTTTTATGCAAGCTCCTAGAATAGTTCATCAATTGGGCTTCATTCCAATAAGGCTACTGTACCACACGGTGTCCCAGCTATGTCTTGAAAAAAACGTTCACTCCGAACTTGTAACAACCTTTTTTTGTGGTTGTATTAAAAAATACATTGGTTTGGGATCGTTCTTTTATTTGGCGTAATAGTAGAAAAGTTCTTAATTATTAAAATGTAGAATTGAGAAAGGCAATTTAATTTGCATTTCCTAGAACACATCTTTTTGGGTGTAATATTTCATAAAGAGTTATAGTTCCCTTTCTTAAAAAAAATTGGATTATGATTATTTGTATCCGCGCAACGCGTGACCACTTCTTGGGGGGAAACATTTAGAGAAGCTATTCTGAAAGCCGCTATATTTTTCACTGACTGCTGGAAGTTACAGCAGAAAGCATGGTTTTTACCTAATTTTTTATATTTAGTGCCATCAGATTTTGATGGTAAGTTATTTACTAATTCATTATATTTTAAATTAAAAAACATTTGTTTTTTTAGGCATTATTTTTTTTTAATGCATTCTTTTATAATGCACACTTTTATATGGCATTTTTATACTACTTATTTTAATGGCACTTAGAATTCACTAATTTACTATTCTATTATTTTCTAATTTAAATGAAAATTTTACTTGAATTACATTTTACAACGCAAGTTCTACATACTTAAACTTCAAAGAAATTCAATAAATTAATGGACACAATATATTAAGGATAAATTAGCAAGACATTGACCTCACCAAGTTCACCATTCTGCTTCATAGTTACCAGCAGTAATACAGTTTATGTACCGAACCGTTCAAAGGTAATGTTTTTATAATATACTTTTAGAATAGTAATAAGACTTCTGATTTTTTAACCTTTTCAACTAGATATTGAATAAACTTAAGTATATCATGTTATTTTATTTTCATTTTGATTAATGTTTTATTATTATTAACAAACTTGGTTTAGCTGTTCCAATAACGTATATCTAAAAATAGCTTGGCGCTCGAGGTATCATTTTATTGTTTTTATTTACAGTACATATTTTTATTAATTAAGTGAAGTGAAAATAACTAAGCAGATGGGAAGCAAGCAGCATTTCAGGTAGGTTAACAACTCAGTATATTAGAACTCTCCCTATCTTAATTTACCGATTGAGCCAACGGCAGTAGTGATTGTTATTGATCAATTGCAAATTGTTTATTACATTTGTGTTTTACTTATTACATCATCGTTTTTGTTTTAATGTTATAAGTTGGCCCAGTTATAATGTTATACTTTGGCGCCGTTTAATGTTATAAACTAGTATTATTACTTGCTAAGCTCTATGTCTTCTGGGAAATTTTCTTTATCATAGACGTTCAGCTAATTCGCAAAATAGGAAACAAGGTCGATGTCTCTAACTGTCGATCAATTGCCATCACTTCCATTTGGTCAACAAACAAACTCCTTAGTCACTACCAATATGGTTTTAAGCAGAGTCGTTCAACAGGTGATCCAGTTTAGCACAAGGGTTTACTTGCCAAACTTACCTCATTTAGACTACTGTATGCGCGTATTAATTGAGGTTCTCGTTTTCTTGATAAAAGAGGAATACGTGCCACAGGGATCAGCGACAACTCCTAGGTTTTTACTGTTATACATATGTGATTTCATTTCTTCAACAACTAACTCGATCAAGTGCTTTGCAGACTACAGCATTCTCAATTGTAGTTCGGCTCAGCCTACTTATAATACTAATCCACCTTCTATCTCAAATCAAGATATTAAAACTGAAGTGTATATTTCAATCAACAACGATATTCAACGTATCCTTGAATGGGTGAGTGGTAATCTAGTTAAATTAAATGTTAACATCAGTCAGTGTTTCATTATGTCTGACCAAAATGATCGACGTTTCGGGTTATATGGAACAATATGAATAGTTTGAAGTTTGAGAGTCTATGTTACTAATGGCTGTATCTTCAAATGTATTGTCGTT
>JARFJB010000391.1:0-47500 GCA_036346205.1 Vesta saturnalis
AACCCAAAAAAAAAAAAAAAAAATAAAAAATAAAAAAAAAAAAAAAAAAAAATTAAAAAAAAAAAAAAATAAAAAAAACATAAAAAAAAAAAAAAAAATTAAAATTTATTTTTAAATTTTTTTTTTAAAAAAAATATTTTTTTTTTAAATAAAAAAATATTTTTTTTTTTTTTTATTTTAAAATTTTTTTTTTTTTTTTATATATTTATATATTTTTTTAATTTAAAAAATTTTTTTAATTTTTTTTATTTATTTTTAATTTTAATATTTTTTATAAAAATTTTTTTTTTATAAAAATATAAATTATTTTTTTATTAAAATATATAAAAATATAAATTTTTTATATATATATTTTTATATAATTTTTTAATATTTATATATATATATATATTTATATATAAATATATATATATATTTTTATATATATATTTTATATATATATATTTATATTTTTTATTTTATATTTATATATATATATAATATTTATATATATATATATTTTTATTTTTATATATATATATATATTTTATATTTATTAAAATATATAAATATATATATATTTATTATTTTTTTTATATTTTTATATAATATTTATATATATATAATAAAATATTAAATTTATTTTTTATATATATATTTTTTTTAAATTTTTATATTTTATAATATTTTTTTTATATATATTTATATATTTTTTTATATATATATTTTATTATTTTAAATATATATATATTTTATATTAATATATAATATATATTATTAAATTTTTTTTTTTTTTTTTTTTTTTTTTTTTTATTTTTTTAAATATATATATTTTTTTTTTAAAAATTTAAATTTTTAAAAAATATATATATATTTTAAATATATTTTTTTAAAAAAAAAATATATATAATTTTTTTATATATATATTTTTATTTTTTTTTCAAAAAAAAACACAAAAAAAAAAAAAAAAAAAAATAAAAAAAAAATTAAAAAAATAAAAAAAAAAAAAAAAAATAAAAAAAAAAAACAATTTTATTACAATAGTAAATACTTATTTTAATGTGCAAAACAATGCTTTAAATACATATTTTTAGAAAAACATGAAAGGAATGATATGTGATTATAAAATTTAAATTATATAGAAGGGTAGATCCACGAGGATACCGAGCAATAAATGCAAAAAGTCAGTTCATTGGAAATGCTTATTTTTATTCCTAAAACCTTGAAGAGTCTAACATAAGAGCTGTAATATGATACCTTCTCAATACCTTGTCTATAAAATTTAACCTTGAAGATTGGTATGTATGAATTGTAATATGATACCAATAAATTTTAACCTTAGCCAATATACCTGCAGACACCATATTATATGCTACATTTTTTTAGTCTCATCAATAGCAGCTCTCTTCATTATGATGTACCCTTCATTTAATCAAAAAATAGAAGACTTTTTTTTGCAACAATAAATATATAATTTATTTCCAAACGATTATGCATAGATATTTATGTTATTATTATTATTATTTTACAGAAATGTTAAATTAGTCGTCTTTCCTACAGTTCCGGCGCTGGTAATCTGCATGTCATTCTCAACCAGATATTGCCTAAACTTTTCAATGCGATCTTCTTTTTTGAACTATTCATAAAATCGTAAGGGAAGTATGCACTTAAAGTTCTGGGTTTCAATGATAATATGTTTACCATACTTTGTGTCGATGGTATTCATATCAATCACTTTATATTTTGCACCCACCTCCAAGTCTTTTACGTTCGTGAAGGATTTACAGAAAGTGCTGCTGTTCAATGCAGATAGATCCATCTTTACTGATTAGAGAACGCTTATGAATTATGGTTGACACCGGAACTGTCCCATATATTACTGCATCATGATTTTGATGGTAGAGGGGAGAGTGTACTTTGATAATTGTATCGATAGGCTAATCTGCATCTGATGAGGATGAACTGCTACCATCATGAGATGCTGTCCATTTTTTTACATCGTTGCAAAACTGATGCAATTGCACAGCTTTCAGTTCTTCTACAAAACATGTCCTACATATTTTCTTTAAATTTAAAAACTTTTCACATATCGTTACTCCTTTCTCATACTTGTTCACTAGGACGTTACACTCCGCTTCACTATAATCACCTCGTCCGTAAACCGCCTCATGTTCGGCATCGAATACTAATGCCGAAAATTCTTGCTTCAAGCGTTCCACCGCTGATCTCAGGTCAGTTGCTTTGGTCCATTGTTCTTCAGCGTATGCCATCCACATGTTTTCCACAACACTCACTACCCATTACACTATTTCCTTATATTCTTACTCTAAACATTAGTGCCGATATGAACCATCTCTTTGATTAGCACACATATCTGGTTACGCGCATAAGCTACTTTCAACGATGATGTTGTGACTATACTTTTTAGCTATAACACGACCACCTTTTAGTGAGGACATGAACCGACTATTTTTAGCTATGATATAACCAAAGACGCGAACCAGCTATGATCTGACTCTCATTTTAACATGGAGTTGTTACTCTTGTTGACCTCTGAATGACCTTGAAGTTTTGAAAGTCGTAACCTTGAAGTGGAGTATTCACCTTCAATGAACTCATGACCTACTTTTTATGCATAGCTTACGAGATCGTCGTGACAACATGTTTAAACTTGTTAAATACACACCTACTTTTAGTTTAGTAAATTATTTCACCTTGACCCAATTTAATAAGCGCATTTGACCTTGGTCTACTTTTTAGCATAGACAACGCATTCTTCTTGTTTCCATGAATTGATTCTATTTTTATACTTCTAAGAAATGTCATACGATACCCTACAGGTCAATAACCTTGACCTTGACCACACTATTTTAGACTTCTAAGAATTGTAATATGATGATGATGACACTGCAATTTCTATTTTTAGTTTTGCTTGACTTCTAAGAATTGTAACATGATGATGATGACATTGCAATTTCTATTTTTAGCTCTGACCTTGACCAGCTCCAAAAATTTATATTTCCCGCCAAAAAATTTTACCCTGAAAATTCTATTAGATTTTCTATTTTATAGCTTTTCACCTTTTTATATGTCTAAGAAATATGACACCACCGTAGGTCAATAACCTTTGACCTTGACCACACTATTTTTAGACTTCTAAGAATTGTAATATGATGATGACAGTGCAATTTCTATTTTAGCTTCTGACCTTGACATACAAATTTCCCGTCAAAACGTTTGACCGCAGAGTGACCTTGTAATATGATGAGGATGGTGACATTTTTAGCTTGAAGCGGAGTATTCACCTTCAATGAACTCATGACCTACTTTTTATGCATAGCTTACGAGATTGTCGTGATCTTCTAGTGGAGTATTCACCTTCAATGAACTCATGACCTACTTTTTATGCATAGCTTACGAGATCGTCGTGACCTTGAAGTGGAATAGATTAATATTTCTAAGAATTGTAGTATGATGGCCTAGCAATTTCTATTTTTAGCTTTAAATTTTGATCTAAATGTGTCCTTGGTTTGAGTTCCTCTTACATGTTTAAACTTGTTAAATACCCACCTTGTCCTACTTGTAGTTTAGAAGCACTAAGAAGTGTCATATGATACCCCCTACAGGTCAATAACCTTTGACCTTGACCACACTATTTTTAGACTTTTAAGAATTGTAATATGATGATGACATTGCAATTTCTATTTTTAGCTTCTGACCTTGACAAATTTCCCGTCAAAAATGAGGATTGTGACATTGCAATTCCGAGCTCCTAAAATTTAAATTTCCCGCCAAAAGTTTGACCTTGAAGAAATCCAAAAGCTTACATTTCTCACCACCAGAGGGAGAGTGACCTTGAACTGGTCCAGAACCGGCCCTATATTACTACTTGTACAGCAAGGAATGTTAATGCATATTTTTGTTTGTAGAGATTTTTGTAATGTTGTGCAATGTTGGTAAAGTTAGTGCCTATGTGTACGTAAAGGGACACGGGATGATTTCGTCAAATCAAAATCCGCGCACATGTAAGATGTGTATGGAAAGTTGAGATCTAATCTGGTGAGATGGACGCTTTTTTCGAGGAGATTTTATAAATTTTCACGTAAAATAAAGATGGCGGCGAGTGTTGTATTAGGGTAGCGTGATTGAGTCCATGCTGGACATTGTGACGCGATGTAGAGACTCAGAGAATTACTCAGTTGTGAATTTTAATCTTAGAGCGAATTTATTGTGACATGTTGGCAATATGGCGGGCAGAAGGTATATAAGTGAGTGCCTAAATTGCAGGAGTAAGAGTTAAAAAGCTGTAAGTGATAACCATCAGAATGGTTAGTTGTTGGGAGCTTCTTTGTGAAAATTGTAGTTTAGCGGGGCTTGTTTAGCCACTGCATTAACCCTTAAAGGGATAAATCGTACAGACATTCACAAATAAGTAATATAATACATTGTGGGTTGAAGGAAAACAGTAATTTTCTTCAAGAAATAAAAAGTGCTTAAGCAGATTAGAAGATAGTACAGAGAATATATTGTTATTAGTGTTCGATTGTGAGACGCCTGTCCCAAGGTTATTATATACAGGCCTGGAGGTAACCATTTGTGCTACCGAAATAAAAGTTTGTGAAATGTAGTTAAAATACTGGTGATCGTCATCAATATTGAATTTGTATAGTCATTAGCAATTCCAAGGTGCTTGTATGCAGGCAGATAAGAATATTAATGTGTTTATATGTGGAGGTAACCATTATTTAATGGTGGTAAACGTTTTGAAGGGCGACCACCACAGCATAGCACACCTTTATAAAAGAGGGTGTTATAAAATAATATGTGAAGCATTAATCATGATCTCAGGTGACAATGTGGAAAAGACATTGAAACTCGTCCAAAAAAATAGGAACTTTTAAATTTGTATGTTCTGCAGTAATGTGGTATGACGTACTGTTGCAGATTAATGTAGTAAACCGCTTCAAAAATATCTGATAATCTTGCGGAGTGCTTGTAAGTATTGAATAAAATAATAGCGTATTTCAAGCGAAAACGAGATCACAGCTTTGAAAAATTTGTTCAAGAAGTTATAAAAATGGCCGATCTTCTTGAAACATATGCTGCATTTTGTTTACTGACAACTATTATCAGTCGATGGAAAGAGGTCATTCGTGATTATAAACTTGAAGATGGGGTGGAAAATGACCCAAAACAGAATTTAGACGAAATTTTTATTTTGTTATTTTAGATAGAACTTGTAACTTACTGCAAGTACGATTTGCACTACTTAATTAACTCTCTTATTACTTTGTGTTTTATATAGCAAACCAAAATTCAAAAAATAATCTGAATCGAGAATGAGCAAGATACCGATGGAATAGAACTATTCAAAGAAATAATACTCTTTTCAGAAAAAAAGCAGTGTCCTGTTTGAGGTATTATGTAGTTTGGTACAAAATCATCGACTTGCCTAATAAACTAATTGCACTAAGAATAATGACGCTATCTGCTTCTGTTGCTTCAGCTGAGAGATCATTCTCTAAACTTCGCTTGATCAAGAACCACCTTAGGATTACAATCCTTCAAGATCGTTTAATTGACCTGACAATTGTATCTATTGAATCAGAAATACTAGAACCAATAAATATTCATAGCATTGTACAAAAGTTTTCTGAAATTGAAGCTCGGCGTATAAAACTTTTATAAATCGCATTCCTAATTACAATAAATAATTAATGTCATTTTTTAGGTCAATTTAATTGTTAGTTAACCTTTCATTTTTTTTAAATTCTTTTACTAATATTAAAATAGTTTTTTTGTTAACTTTCTATAAGCTTGGCTCGGGCGGCACTATATATTTCAAACACAGGCAACATACTTCACTGTTATCCCAAACTATAAAATTTTTATGGTTCCAAATCCGTAAGCATAGAAAACGGATAATACGTCTCCAATATTAGTTCTTCTGTAACCTTCATTTAAAATAATTTCTTGGAGGTTACATTTTTTAGTGCTTCCTTTCTGAATTAACCCATTTTTCACCTCCAGTACTCCGCATATGGATATTTCGAATATACTCCCTGGGGACCATAATATGCATATATGGATATAATTTTTAATGGCTTATATTATTGTGCAGGGAAGTGGTGTGGAGGTCGGAAATGAATTCGATCCACTGGTATGGCACACTTGCCATCCCCACTAAAAATGTTTCAATATCTAAAATAAATCGACAGGAATATTTTTACTGTTAGTACAGAGCTCACCATGCTGGTATGCGATCGTATACGCCTCTAAAGGTCATTTTGTCGGGAAAGTTAATTTTATCGCATTTTTGGGTGTTTTCCAACATACACTGTTTTATTTTAACAAATCCTAGGTATGATGATAATTCGGTAATTAGTGATACTGATGAAACATATTCGGAGAACGATGACTAAGAACTTTGCGTAAACGTGACTTTCGACGATTGGCAAGTTTTAAGTGACCCTTTTTACGATCAAGTTCCTAGACGACCGCTAAATTTTTCCTCTGAATACGATTTCCACCCATCCATTGATTTGGAGGAATGCAAAGTCCCGGTAAATTGTTTCAAATGTTTTGTAGGTCCAAGTATCGTAGCCAAATTATGTGAGTAGACGAACAGAACAGCTGAAATGTACTTTCAACAAAATACAAATACAGGGAATGTTTATGGCGTTCAGTGGAATAAACTCGAAAAAGAAGAGATGTATGTTTTCATTGAACTTCACTTACTTACCGGATTAGTACAGTGCCCTTGCATAAAAGATTGCAGCAGTAATCACATTTTGTGCGCTGGGCATAGAACTGCTTACAATGTGCCCAAACGCTTCAAATTTGCCAGGATATGCTTGGAACTTCTATTAGGAAAAGACAATGGAACTGAAAACCTTCCGGTTTCTAAAAGAATGGTTGGGTATTTAGCTAAAAATGTAATGAATACTGCCCGAGAACTAATTTTTGACAGTTGGTATACTTCCGTGGGGCTTTCGCAATTTTTACTGACTCAAGGAACCTATTTGATTAGAACCATAAGAAGCAATAGTGGAGTTCCTGCTCAAATAACTAGAGTTCCACCAGAAACGTGCGAATTATACTTTGTACGGAAAGATATGCAACTACTTTTTTAATATGAAGACAAGAAAGGTGTATACTTGTTAGCAAGTAAGCATACTTCAGGGTTTTGTGAAAAATCTGGTTACATGGGGAAGTTACTACAGATGTAATTCAGTAAATGTCAATTGTAATTCAGATTAGTCAATTTTATTTCAGAAACTGTTAGTTGTAATTCATAATATTTAATTTAATTCCAGAATCCTTCACATATAATTCAGATTAGTAAAAACGATTTTAGAAAGTGGCATGTATCCATGACTTCATCAAGGTTTGCCGGTAAATTCCCAATTTGTAAAATTATCTGTTAGTACGGAACATTTTGAATGGGTTATAAATTCTCGTAATGGAACATAGTAATGCATTAATGATGGGAGAAGCTTTTCGATTGTAACGTTTTTTTTTGTCGTTTACGTAATTTAAAGGTTTACGTATGTTTTTTGTACTTCCAAAAAGGAAAATGTGATTTACATTTTGGTATCGATGTCTAGGGAAGCTTTCTTACTAGAATTTTGAAAGGAAACATTCGTTAAGAGTGTTTTTATATAGATATAGTTTTGTTTAAATAAATGATTTCGCATTTTAATTTGGTTAGATCAAGTTGGGATTGCGTCCTATAAAAAATGCAGTTAAAGGACGTATTCCGATACTAGATTGTGAGGTACATCTTTTGCAAAAGTTCTAGTTAGCCGCCAGATAGGCACCATTTTGATTGATAAGAAGTTTGGTTTTAATAAATAAATTGACTTTCGGTACATAACATTAAGGGCTATTTTTTAATGAAAATTCCACTTCATTAAATCTCAAATTTCTCAGATAAGATTTCGAGTAGAAACAGGCTTGCTGACAAAGCAATCTCTCTCGACATTCTTCGAATTTAGGCTTCGTGTATGTGTAGAGTGGTATATTTAAGTTTTTTTGGCAAATTAGAGTGGACGTAGTTAAAAAACCAATGTGGAGGATAATGAATAATTATGGTCAGTCTAGTTAAGAATGTAGTACTAGATGCACGTCCTCTTTTGTCGAGGCGGTCGCCATGTATGCAGAAGGGTTTTTTTGGAATTAGTTATGCAATTCGAAGTTGTATCGAACTAGCGTTGGAGTACGCTTGGATTTCGCCGATTCGGATAATATATTGTTTCACGACATCCTCGATGTTGACTACAAGTTTGGGGCTAGAAGTTGCTCTATGTTTGTTTAATAGTGCTGGGATCCGTTCTGTGGTACTGTGTTCGCGCATCTTGTTATTGCAGAGTAAAGTAACAAGTTCCTATTTAAGTGTTTATGATAGTGCTGCGTACACAGCAATAACCTGCCAAATGAGTAGAAAAAACTTGCTGTATATGAATCGCTTATTTAACAGCGTATAACCATTAGTATGGTTTAAGAAATTTGCAATTATATCAACCAAGTGGAAACGAAATCATACAGTTCGTTTTGAAGTAATTAACCTGCTTACTCGTCCCGATTTTCATTGAAAGGGTTTGTCTGGGGCTATGGAAAATGGAGAAGTTGCCGCAGATCAGATACCGTTCCGTAAGCTAGTGAAGCATCTTCAGAAACCTACCGATTATCAGCACAAAGAAAGGGGAAAAGTAACGTTTGTAAGGTAATTACTTTCGTATTATTTTGGAGTTTCTGACAATTTTAATAAAAAGTGTGATTTGATTATTTTGTATTTGTTTGTCTTTGTTGAACGGTTGAATACGTTGTTCTGGGTACTGAAAGTTTACTTTATGACCATACTTGATTAAGCTGGTTTTATAACACATTAATCCAAGTATTTAGTAAGATACGTTATACATAATTTTTGTTCTGGCATTGAATTTCATAAACCGATGTGGATACCGTTAAAGTTAAAATACTTGTAAGTACTTTTCGAATTATGCCACATTTAATAATTAATATGGTGCATACTGTTTCAAATAATCCCAATAAATAGGACATCTTTGAACTCAGGAGAAAGAGTTGCATCGATTTCCGCGAAGAACATGCCATTTAAAAATATGAACTTTGATGTCATATCCGGAAAGTGCGCAGCGCCATCTACATGTGCGACAGAGCATAAAGTCCAGAATCAAAATAAAAAATCGACGGATCGCAGGATTTTGACCACAAATTAGCGATTTCGAAAATAATGAATTTATCCGTTACTTTCTGAGCGCACTGTATATATTTAGTGTTAGTGAATTTAGTATTATTTTCTGTGCAGTATAGTTAAGATGAGTTATTTTGGTTGCCATTCAAGTTATCGAAAGGCTTTATTCAATTAATGTTTATAATAAATTTAGTCATATTGAATAGTTGATATAATTGTACTGTAAGCCAAGTTCAAATAGATACACCGTAAAGTAAATGTAAATTAAATCGGCCGTTGACCGATTACTGTTTGATTTTGCCCATACGAGTGCGATAAGTCGCCAATATTTATTGAAGAATTTTTATAAGAATTACCCTTTCGACTGAAGACACCGTAGTGTCTGATTTGCCATGCAGGTAAGAAAATCTGTCCTATTTGTTGTGGTAAGTCTGTATTTAGATTTAGGTATTAAATCCTGTTATCGACGTTTCATAAATTTTAGGATTTCATAGATCTGTGAACGTTTTTGTTTAACTTTGTGTGACGAATTCTTTGTGTTTTAATTAGATGAATTACTTATAGTATTTCGTTTGTTTTTTTGGTTATTTGAGATAATAATTTTTGACGTAGATTTATCGAAATATTTAGTGAGTTTTAGGTTTTATTTCGCCTTTTGCGGCCTTTATATTTAAAGCTTAAGATTTTATTGAAGTTTAACCCGGTATTAATATTTTTGGAGTAGACTTTGTTGATGTAGTAGATTTTTGAGTGAATGTTGTGGTTTCCTGTTAGACCAATATAACATCAGTTCATGATGTTTTGCCGCCAGAAATGATTTTAACAGGTGGCGCCTTTTGATTCTATTTACCGATTTTGACGATTTTTGGAGTTGCTACGAGCGCCTTTGACGATCTTTAAGTGAGAACCTCGTCTACACCACTGAGGTATGCCGTGGCACAAGTTCCCTTTACGGGCTGGATGTTCTAGTGAGTATTTAGTATGTAACAAAGGTATTGGCTGTAATTCAGATTAATCAGCTCAATTCCGGAAAATGTCAATTATAATTTAGAAAACATCAGTATAAATTCAGTTTCATAAAATTATAATAAATAATAAAACGAAATTGCGCAGAACGTTATTAAACAGCCGTACTTTTTACTCATGTCTATGTCACATACAAAAACACACAATGTAAAAACAATAACTGAGACTTATTGATACTATGTATGTTTGTACACGATACTACATACTACATAAATAAATTAACGGCCCACTGGCATGTTGTTCATTGCTTAAGGAGTAGCATGATGTAGGATGGGGTGCTGTACCGCACATCCACAGTCACCTCCTGTTATACTATCTCTTGCTTGGTTATTATTTCTTCGAAGGACGCCACTCTCTGCTCTACTACATCAGGCGCTGCAACTAGGGGGACTTGTAAGTTGATTTTGAAGAATTTACTAAATCAGAAGTATTCCGTCTTAAAAATTTAGGATATAACGTTACTGAAATGTGGGAATGTAAATTTTTGCTAGAATTAAAAACGAACCAAAAAATGTTACACATAAAACACCACCCCCTGGTAAGATACGTACCTCTTAACCCACGCGACGCATTTTATGGTGGTAGAACGGGGTGTACGAAACTAAGATATGTAGCTAAACCCGACGAAAGAATTAAATACGTCGATGTGTGCTCATTGTCTGGGTTTGTAAATGGAAGGTTTCAACTACTTATATGTTGAGGATTGACGACTTTACTATAGTGTTGTAATAAAAATAATATGTAACGTGTATATTAAATTTTGAATAATTATAAAAAAGTAATGAAAGTCATAAAGTTAATGAAATAATAAATCTCCAAAAAATACTAACCTTACACCACTTATAATTGTGCCTTTGGCTCATCGGTAGATTAACAAGGCAGGTTCACTAAAATGATTTGCTTAATTACCACTTACCATAAATAATAAAGAATGCTAAAAATGAAGTTATCTCGGCGCCAAATTGTCTTTTTTAAATTATCGGGACAATTAAACCGACTTGACAAAAATGTAAAAAATAACAATATACAGACTATGTTTATTGAATTAAATGTAATGATGAAATAATGAATGTCTTAAAATTATTCTTAAAGTACTTAATAAAACACTAAATAAATACCTTAGAAATTTTTATACACAAACTTTTCTTTTTGACAACCACTGGTATCTAAATATGAATACGGAGAGGTTAACAGGATGGAGTAATTCTTGCGTCATCATGGTGCAATCTTGACATAATGTTATCAGACGCACCCTAAACTGAATTGACTTTATAAAATCCGTAAAAATTTCTTCTTAAAACTTTCAAATCCACTTCTTATTACATTATTTGGAAGTATCCATTCAAAAAAAATTGTAATCATAAAACGAAAAATGCACGCAGCCATAAAATCAAATGCGTACTTAAAATTCAATTACGTTGTAAATTGAATTAATGATATACGTATAATTAAAGTAAAAACGTTATTAAAAGGTAAAGAAAAAAAAACGCCCAAAAGAACAAAATGCTATAAATTTTATGTAAATGTTTTAAAAATATCTCTTACCACCAAATTGATGGCGTTTTTCACATAAATTTAAATAAAATCAAAAGAAGCAGCTTCATGTTTCGACGTTAAACAGGAAGTGAAAAAATTGAGGATTAAGTAGATAATGCTATTCTGCGCACAAGATATGACCAGAATACTTAACGCAGACGCATTATGTATCAGGTAAGAAATGAGTACAAATCGAAATCTTTACAAACTAAGAAGATATGCAAATTAAGTTGCCTACCTCATACCAATATTGTAAAATAATTAAAATTTTCTTGTATTTAGAACTAAATGAAGGAAAGATCTTAAATTGAGGTATATTTTATACAACACAAAAAAGAGTTGTTACACACCCCCTCCTAAAATTTGGACTCGGAGATCACCAAAGCGGAGATTCCAAACACTAAGCTAATAAATAAAATTAGTAAAATTTAAGAAAAAAAAATGTTAAACTAATTAAAATCTATGCAAAATGTAAATGAAAATGAAAAGAAAATGTACGAAGAGTACGGAAAATGTGGTGATGCTGGTTAGAAAGACCCTCGCAACAACATAAAGCTACTGACGCGCTACCACCCGCACACGCCACTAGTCGAGAAAAAGACCTGAACCTTAAACAAAGCCACGCAGGACTTTAACTGGTAGGGTTTGTGAAGCAAACCACCATCAGAAGAACAAATGAAAACCAGAAAAAAATTGAAGCTAACGTAAAAAGAACGGAACCAACCATGATCTGAAGGGACAGTCAACCAACAGTATTCGGTGAAACGTTAAAAAATCATGGCAAAATGCCACCCTACTCAAGTATCAAAAATCCTTTACAAAACCATAAATAAATAATCGCGCAAACCATAAATAAATAATCGCGAGATTTGAGGCCGAAAGAGAGCGGTTCCATTTCTACCCGGTGATCTCAAACCAAGCCTCCTAGGTACATCAAACACAACTACCACAGACACGTTCGGTACGTCAAAATCGGTAAACCAAGATACGATTATTTATGGCAAATTAGCTCAGGATGCTTCGTCGGAGAACAAGAACCACTCTACTCTTCAGCAGATTCAGGTTTCATGTTGTTCCACAGTCGTCGTCCAAGACTAAACATACTAACTAACACGCACGTTTGTAAATAAATCGAAATCTAGGTGAGTAGCAAAGAGAAAGATGAAGCACTTTACGAACACAACAACCCTCCTAAAACTACTAAAACGTCATAATCAGAAGTCACAATCAAGTTAACTAATCGAGGTTGACAGAGGCGAACCGAAGTCCTCAAGCACCGTCCAAGAAGAGTAACACTAGACAAATCAGGAATAGTCAAAGTAAAATTTCGAAAACTAATTCAGGGAAACTAAAATAACTAAATCAAATAAAAAATAAAATGTATACAGCATTACTAGTTTTCTTATCAACGGGTAAGAGTTTGAAAATTACACGTTAAATTAACGATCAGAGGTAAACTCAAAATGTTTATCTTAAATTTTACTATTGTAACAATAGCTTCAATGAATTTATGAGCTAACTTTTGACTATGATTTTTAGTCGCATCAGATAAAGTAAAATTCTTTTTCCAAACTAAATCGCCGACGTTTAATTTCAATGGACGCCGTCGTAAATTGGAAGATTTTGAATTTCTTTCGTAAGCTGCATGTAAATTTTGTTTAACATTTTTAAAAACAGGTGAAAGTTCATTTAAATCTTGAGCTAATTGTTCACGGTTAGTAATAAATAAATCATCATCTTTAAAATCCTTTAGTCGACCATAAAAATCTCCAGAAATCGGAACTGTCCGATCAAACGCTAAAAAGGAAGGTGAAAATTTCGTAGACTCATGAACAGCGTTACGAATGGCATTGGCAATTTTGTGAATTTCAACATCCCAATCCTTGTGATCATCTTTAATATAAGACCTGATTGCAGTACCTACTACTTTATTAACTCTTCAACAAAATTTACTTGGGGGTGATAACTTGCATTGAACCAAATGGATTGAACTTTGTAAGAACTCATTAAATTTTTAAATTGTGAACTTTTAAATTGAGGACCATTGTCCACCATACAAATTTGAGGAACACCATAAACTAGAAATACATAATTCTCAACATATTGACAAATACCTTTAGCAGTAGCACTGTGCTGTAAGGTTGCGTTGACGCACCCTGTATGTAAGATGTTATATTGACGTGTATTACGTGTTTTGAGTACGGGTGTATTAAGCTTGAACGAAAAAAAAAAGTTTTTTTGTGTATATGCATAATGTATGTGGGTGGGTGATACGCCACTGAAAATTTAGGAGAAATATCATTCAGTATGCAGGTACGTGTATTTGAATATTATAGAGACATTGGTGTTGGAATAAATAGATTCCGATGAATGTAAATATGAAGAGAAATTTGTCGATGGGACGATAATGGTTGCTACTGTTGACTACTTAATAAGAAATGGAATGTTGGAGGATAAAGGAGTAATCTTGGCCAGAAGATGTGAGTGTATAAGTGTAGAATGTTTTAGAAAATATGTAGAGAAAGATTTGGTATATTTAATTGTTAATTATAGAAAGTTCTTGTAATGTTGTGCAATCAGTTTTGAGAGTACGTGTAAGTATATGGGATTTGAGACCTTAGACTGTACTTATTCTTGCAAATGTTGCGGAGGGAGGACGAGGGCAAGTGAGAGATAAACGTTGAAAGTGTGTAATGGTCCAGAGTGGCCACTGAATGAATGTGATGACGAGAAATGGCTTCTCCATGAAGTAATTGTAAAATTTGCAGGTAAAAACAAACATGGCGATGTATTATAGTAATAAGCGTGTTTGTACAGAGGGTAGCATCAGTCGGCACTAAGAAAGTTTGAGTGAATACCATTGGTGAATATAGCGAGAAAGTCAGACATGTTTAAAGATGGATGGCTGAAGGTATAAATAGGAAAGTCAGAGATTGACGTGGGCTTGTAGCTTTTAGCTTTAGCTTTTTGCTTTTTGCTTTTTGGTGAGAGCTCGGTGAGGCACGCGCACGAGGTGAAGTGTGAAATCAGAATGGGTTCAGTTGGAGTTATATTTGTGAATAATATTGAAGGCAGTCATTGTTTAAACAACTGCGTAACCCGAAAGGGGATGAATCGTATAAGACATTCATAAATAACACAATTAATAAAATTGAGATTGAAGATAAAATCAGTTTATTTTTCTTCAAGAAAAAGTGCGTAAGCAGATTTATAAAAAAAATAACAGTTGTTACGTTATATTGTTGAGTGCGGCGCGCGAGCTTGTAATGATCTTTAGTTAAAATTATTTATGGGACCACCTTTAAGTGAACGAAATATTCGTAGTAAATTGAGCCAATGTTAAAGTAATTTTATATGACATTAAAAGTTTATTTGTGTAAGGAAGGACTAAATTGTCCTAAAGGTTACGAGAAACTTTGAAGAGGCAACCAAATGTGTACAGATTATTACGGTTTATTGGAGTAATAACCTCGCATAGTTGGACTAATCGCGAGTGCAGAAAGGAATAAGTGCTTGTGGAATTGTGAAGTATTTGTTATGTGCCTTCAGGCAATCTAAGGAATACAAATGGACTACAAATAATTGGTTTACGGGAAGAGAGAAGAAAGAAAAGCGTAGGATGAACGGACAGTCTTTAAGTAAGAATTACATTTAAGAATTTTAAAAAACTCAGATAAGCACGATTATCTTTTTGTTTAGTTGTAATTTGCGTATTGTTGGGTAATCTTCAATTAGTGGTGAAGGAAAAAGATAATCGGTCTCTAGTTATGTTGTATTGGTTGTTTTAGTAGTAAGAATTTTTGCAAAAACGCAAATTTGTATTGACGGTGGTTTTTCAACTACGCGGTTGTGTATGTAAACATTTGATTATTATTTTATGCAGGACAATATATATTTATCGTTAACTTTTATTCTGTTGTTTATTTAGCCAGTTATGAGATACATTTGTGACGTTTACTTAATTGGTGACCTAGTTTTCGACAACTTAAATGTAAACTTTCCATATTTTGGTTTTAAGATTAATGAACAACTTGAAAGGTTATATTTGCCAGGTTGATTGCAAAAATTTTCATGTTAGTTTCTTTTAACGCAATACACTAATGACGAATCAGCTGTTAATTAAAATTTCATTAAGTATAACTAAGAGATGGAGTTTTGAGAACTTACATATTTACGAATGTCCAATACGATTCAGAAGTATTATAAAAATTAAATTAAATTTAAAAGATATCGTTCATGTTAGGAATATTAAACCTTCAAGGATTATTCTCATTTGACTGTTTTGCAGCACTTTATCACTATTATATTGAGTAACAATTATAAGCCAATGACATTGATTTTCTTTTGGTTAGGAATTTTAAAAATTAATTATCGATCATTGAATGAAGAACAATTTATTCATTAATAAGTAGAAATTTAACTTTATATGTATACGAGGGATACGTAGAAAATATAACTGTTGGTTACGTGAATGCAGTTGAATTTGAGTGATAAATTTTGTTTTGGAAATTTTGGTATACGAGGTGTATTCAAAAAGTTTCTAATAACCTGGGTAGTACTAAATATATTTGAGTTTGAGTTGAATTGTTTGGGACGAGTGTTTGTTTTAGAACCCTCGTGTGAGAGTTTACTGAGTAAGCACAATCCTACTTTCCACAATCAAGTAGGGTTAATTAACACCCAGCTTAAGACAATTATTTTAGCAAAGTTTCGATTGTGGTGGCGCCTGGAGACATATTTTCCCGGACTGAGCTGTTTGAATATCGGTGTAAGGTGTTTGAGCATATTAATCATTCATTTTACTTATTATTTCGACCACGCCCATCTCCCTGTTAGCTGGCTTGGCAACCCGCTTACATTAGTAAGCATACACGACGCCTAGTGCGGTTTGGACGTGTAACAGCGCATAGGGTGAATCAAAGTAAATTTAGTAAACCAATCACAAATAACTAATAAAACTGTGTTTCCACTCTTCGATCTAGGAAAAGGACCCACTAAATCAATCGAAATACATTTAAAAGGATAAGAAACATTTTTCTCTTTACCCATAAAGCCATAATGATTAAATTGCGAAGACTTGCTTCGGTTACAAATATTGCAATTCCTAATATACTTGGAAATATCGGACTTCATTTTAGGCCAATAATAAAATTCTTTAATTTTTGAAAAAGTTTTAAAAACACCAAAATGTGATGATGTAGGTTCATCTTGAAATTTTTGTAAAATATCCTTCCTTAAAGATTTCGGAACAACTAACTTCCATTCCACTAAATTCGATTCGATGTTTAAATCATTTGAAATAAATTTGTAAAGCTTATGCTCTTCGACTATCCAATCGGGAAATAATTCAGGATTTTTAGAAACGTTGGCTAACATTTCCTTATACCAATCGTCTAAACCTACAACAGAAAATTCTAGAGAGCTAACTTCCAAAGGGGCTCTAGAAAGTGCATCAGGAACAACCTTTAATTTACCTTTACGATGAATAACTTCAAAATCAAATTGTTGAAGTTTAACACTCTATCTGGTTAAACGACCAGAAGGATCTTTTAAATTATTAATCCAAATAAGTGAATGATGATCTGTAATAACTTTAAAATGGGTACCTTCAATATAAGGTCTAAACTTTTGAATTCCAAAAATAACTGCTAGTAACTCACGTTCGGTAATTGAATAATTTTGCTCGGCTTTATTTAAAGTACGAGAACCATAAGCGATAACAACTTCACTTTCTCCGACACCTTGTGTTAAAACACATCCAACTCCGCAATTAGATGCATCACACTATAAATAAAAAGTTTTAGAAAAATCTGGACTCGCTAAGATAGGAGCATCAACAAATAAAGATTTAATTTTTCAAAAAGAATCATTCGCTTGGTCATTCCATAAAACCCTCTGGGATTTCTTCTTACCTTTCAATAAATTGTTAATCGGGGCTAAAATAGTAGAAAAATCATAAATGAAACGTCGATACCAAGAACACATTCCAATAAAACGTTTAACTTCAGTATAAGTATGTGGTTGAGGAAAATTAGTAATAGCTTCCACCTTTGAAGGATCGGTGTGAAGACCATTCTTGTCAATAACAAAACCTAAATATGATAGTTGGGGTTTACAAAATTCACATTTATCTAAATTAATGTTTAATTGGGCATCATTAAGCCTTTTAAAACTTCTTAAAATCAACATGTTCCTTGAATGTACTTGAAAAATAATAATATCTCTAAATAAACAAAAACGGATTGTGATAAATCATGTCCTAAAATTGAATCCATAAATCGTTGTAATGTACTGGTGCGTTGGTAAGTCCCATGGGCATAACAGTATACTCAAATAATCCTCTACGTGGAACAGTAAAAGCAGTTTTTCACAACTCACGGTCTAAAGGAATTTGCCAAAAGCTTTAAACCAATTGAAGTTAAATAACGAGCATCTCTTAATTTATCCAAAATATCATTTAAAAATGGTAAAGGTAAGCATCTTTTTTTTGTAATAGCATTTAATTTCTTAGCATCAAAACAAACTCTAAAATCGCCTGACATCTTTTTAACTAAAACCATTGGAGAATTCCAAGGGGAAGAACTGGGCCTAATAATTCCTTGCTCTAACATATCATCAATTTCTCTGTTTGCATGCTCCAACATAGCAGGATATAATGCAAAATAACGTTGTTTAATTGGTACTGCATCACCAGTATTAATAGAATGAAAAACTTTGTTTGTTTTACCTAATTTGGAATTTGATAATGTTTTAAAAAGGTCAATAACTTGGTTTAATTCAAAGGCTTGATCATTATTAAGATCATCAATACTCTTAATCATAGAAAAAGTTGTCTCCGCAGAGTTTGCAACAAAAGAATTTTCACTAAAATCTGCTTTAATTTCAAATAAATGACAAAACTCTACTCCCAAAGTAATAGCAGTAGTAATAGATTCAGAAACAATAACAGAAATAGTTTTTGTAATACCATTAACAGTTAAACATGAATCAACACTTCCCAAAATGGATTGTGAGGAACCATCAGCAATAATCAATGATGAAAAAGGTGAATTCCTATTTAATTTTAAATCATATTTATCAATCAAATATAAAACAGGCTTGTAAAATAGTTACAGTAGCACCACTATCTAATAAAGCAACAAAATTTTATTAAAAATCTTTACATTAATAAATGGTCTAATATTATTCTTTTCAACAAATTTGGAACAAATTTTGAGTCCATAAAATTCAATTGTATTAACCAATCTTTGAAAACATGTTTGTCAGTCTCTGAAAATCAAAAGGAATGTGTCGACTAACGGAACACTTCCCATTTAAAAGTTTTTTGAAAATTTACACTTCGGACAATTAGAAAAGGTAACATTGGAATAACCACATTTAAAGCACAAGATTTTATTATCACCCTTATCACAGGTGTGATAGGTATGACCCAACTGTTTACATTTAAAACAGGTTGTTGAAGACTTAGCTGAATTAATTTTGGAAATAAAGGTTGAAATTGTACTTTTTGGTTTAGTACCAGCAGAAAAATTGACTTTCGGTTTAATATTATGTTTGAATGTAGAAGAAGGTTTGTATTCAGATTGTTTCTGTGAATCTGAACAAGAATTAAATTTAAATTTGGAATTTACATTACATTACATAACTCGACTAAATAGAAAATATCATTAACATTAACTAGAGCTAACTGAGTAGCAAACCAAGGTTGTAAATTTCTCATAATAATCTTTAATTGTTCACCTTCATTAGGAGAAACATCTAATTGTGAAAATAAATTAGCCATTTCAGAAATAAAAAGGGTTGGAATTTCATCAAAAGCTTGTCTTCTATTCTTAATTTCATTCAATAAAACTTCGTCATGTCCTTCGGGTAAAAAGTCACTTTTTAATTTAGAAATTAATTGATCCCATGGTTGAACAAAAGGTTTTATCTCCCTATACCAAATTAATCCTTTCCCTGCAAATAAATCAAAACCAGATAAAACATCCCGTCTTAGAAATATTTCGTGCAACCATTAACTCCTCGCATCTTTGAATACATGTAAAAACTTCCTTCTCACTAGCATTCAATCTTAAATTTAATTTAAAAACTGGAACAGAACAGAAATTTGCAAATTTTCAATTAATTCGGAAAAATCTCCAGCTGGAATATTAACTGAAGTATTAACATTGTCGTTAGGTGACATAGAAATATTAGAAGTGTCTAATTGTGGTAAATTATTATTCAATTCAAAGTTTTGATAAATAGATTCAATAAATTCTAAAGAATCGTTACATAAAGTTAATAACTGATCGTATAAATATAAAAATTCATCATCAAAAGTGATGTAGTTTAATCGTTTTAAGACGTGCAATAAACGAGTGCGAAGTCTAAGGTACTCTACTTTTGAAGGCTTATGTTTGAACAAATTAATCAACGATTGAATGTTATGAAGTTTCTCTTGTAATACATCCAATTCTAAGGTTTGACTAATTTCGACTCTCTTGTACGAATCAAATAAATTTGGATTGATCCTTTCTAAATTCAGTTTACGTCTGAGTAATTTGCGTTTCTCTTCTACGGTTAACCTTTCCACATCCATAACATTAACATTTCTAAAGCTTAACTCTGCAGACAACTCATCACTACGAAGAACATTCACTAAATAATCTAAATTCGGCATGGTAAAAATAATATATAAACAATGAAATATCACTAATCGTAAACACAATAAAAATATTCAAATATAAAATAATAAATGGTTACAATACCTTTAAATGGTGAACACTAACAATCGTAACTGAAATACACAAAAGTGAAAATAATCATAAATGGTAATAAAAGCAAATCAAGTCCCATGCTCGAGGCGACAGTGTAATAAAAAGTAATGTGTAACGTGTATATTAAATTTTGAATAATTATAAAAAAGTAATGAAAGTTATAAAGTTAATGAAATAATAAATCTCCAAAAAATACTAACCTTACACCACTTATAATTGTACCTTTGGCTCATCGGTAGATTAACAGGGTAGGTTCACTAAAATGATTTGCTTAATTAGCGCTTACCATAAATAATAAAGAATGCTAAAAAATGAAGTTATCTCGGGCGCCAAATTGTCTTTTTTTAAATTATCGGGACAATTAAACCGACTTGACAAAAATGTAAAAAATAACAATATACAGACTATGTTTATTGAATTAAATGTATTGATGAAATAATGAATGTCTTAAAATTATTCTTAAAGTACTAAATAAAACACTAAATAAATACCTTAGAAATTTTTATACACAAGCTTCTCTTTTTGACAACCACTGGTATCTAAATATGAATACGGAGAGGTTAACAGGATGGAGTCATTCTTGCATCATCATGGTGCAATCTTGACATAATGTTATCAGCCGCACCCCATTATCTTTATAAAATCCGTAAAAATTTCTTCTTAAAACTTTTAAATCCACTTCTTATTGCATTATTTGGAAGTATCCATTCAAAAAAATTTGCAATCATAAAACGAAAGTGCACGCAACCATAAAATCAAATGCGTACTTAAAATTCAATTACGTTGTAAATTGAATTAATGATATACGTATAATTAAAGTAAAAACGTTATTAAAAGGTAAAGAAAAAAAAAAACGCCTAAAAGAACAAAATGCTATAAATTTTATGTAAATGTATTAAAAATATCTCTTACCACCAAATTGATGGGGTTTTTCACATAAATTTAAATAAAATCAAAAAGAAGCAGCTTCATGCTTCGACGTTAAACAGGAAGTGAAAAAATGGAGGATTTCGAAGTAGATGATGCTATTCTGCGCACAAGATATGACCAGAATACTTAATGCAGACGCATTATGTATCAGATAAGAAATGAGTACAAATCGAAAGCAGGATTATAAATTTTTACGAACTAAGAAGATATGCAAATTAAGTTGCCTACCTCATACCAATATTGTAAAATAATTAAAATTTTCTTGTATTTAGAACTAAATGAAGGAAATATCTTAAATTGAGGTATATTTTATACAACACAAAAAAGAGTTGTTACAGTGTCTTTCCCGACGGTATAATTAAGTGTTCAATTCTACCACCCCAAAATCCTTACCACCAGGTGCTCCCTATGAAGATACATCCAAAACTTATGTTTCCGCTTTGAATGCTTGCATGATATTCAGGAACGAACACTTCATGGTACATGGTGTACAGACGAAATCGTAGAAGCCCTCAAAAGGGGGTAAAATATAGTACAAATACAAGAAATCTGGTCATATGACACAACAGAGTATGATAAAACAGATTGATCAGGTGGTCTATTTCCCGGTTTCATAAATATGTTCCTAAAGATGAAGCAAAAGGCCTCGTGGTGGCCCTTTAACTGTACAAAACAAGAAGACGAGACCCTTTACATTGCAGAGCTCCTTAGTAACGAGGGTGTACAGCTCGAACCTGGTTCTATTGAAAAAAAAACCCGCTCTTGGATCTCTAGCAAAGCTTATGTTAAACAATTTCTGGGGTTAATTTAGTCAGCGCGAAAATCAAAGCAAAACTTCAATTATTAAACTCTAAAAGAGTTTTACTATTTAATGTGTTCTCCATCAGTTGAAGTAAATCATATGCAGGAATTAACGAGGACACCCTCATTGTAAACTGGACGTATGTGGAAAAGGGTGTTAAGCCCCTGTTTAATGTAAACTGTGTAATAGCAGCCTACGTAACCACACAAGCACGATTAAATTTATACTCGTATCTCGGAGCGTTGCGAGAGCGGGTGCTATACTACGATACTGACACTGTTACTTACATTTCAAAAGAAGGGTACCCGGATCTACCTCTAGGAAATATGTTAGGAGATCTAACCGATAAAATTGAACCTCAATACAATTGTGGATCTTATATCACCGAATTTACGCCTGGAGGACTGAAAACGTACGGTTACAAAGTTTATTTACAAGGTGGGATGGTAAAGCAAACGAATAAAATACAAGGTATTACCTTTAACTATGAAAATTTAGAAAAAGTTAACTTAGAATCCTTAATTTACTTAGTGGATGACGCACAACATGAAATTTTTATTTCTACTAACGTCATTAGGCGCACATAGGACCACGAACTCGTAACAAAGCCGAAATTAAAAGACTCCGATTAAACATCAACAAACGTCGCAGGATAGAAGACTACGACACGGTACCATACGGATATAAGAAAACGAGAATGATTTAGTGTGAAACAATAACGTGTTATTATACCAGGTAATGTAAAAACAATCGGATTTTAGGATATCTCACCTTTTCATTATATTGTTGGAATGTTTATCAATAAATAGACAAGACATTAAGATCAAAACTTTGTTCAAAATGAGAATAAACTATGAATGTATATATGTTTTCACTGTATGTTAGAATTGAAATGCTGCAATAGTACGTTATAGACCCGACTAAATCGAAAAACTATATTATAATAACTTATAGCTCTTTGATGTATGTAAACTTCGTGTATATGTATTCAATGTAACCTTAAATAAAGAAAATAATTTTTATTATTATTTTTAGTTTCCCACTTATTTCACCGCACATATTTACTTAAGGAACTTCTGTAGTTGATATCACATTATTAATTTAGTTAGAAAATAAACTGTGCTACACATACGCATATCTGGATACACACACATATGTACGCACTCAGATTTATGTAAAGAGGAAGGCCCATAAGAGCAAAATCTTAACCAATTGTTGAAAGTGGGAGGGCTTAACACCACAATTTATAAAAATGGATGGGTAATGGAGATGTAAAATAGTTGAATCCCCTATAATTACTATCTTTGGGATTCAAATACGCTACTCAGAGATCCAAGGTTGATAGTGGGGAGCAAGGGTAAAGTCTACTGCCAAATGACAGCTTTCCATAAACAGGAAATTCCCTGGCCTCCAGTGCTGATAGGTGCCTTCCGGAACATTTTGGCGTCGAATGTCTCTATGGACCTAACGGCGCAACCGATACGACTGCTCAACACATTTGGATAAGGCCTGGGAATGACACACCACTTCAACTGATGGGATAGGATAGGTACAGATCGGTGTTTAACAGTTTCACTTTCCCGGGCTGAGATCCCAATTAACTCGAGTAGAAAACAGTTTTCGTTGTGTAGAAGTGTTAGGATGCCGCAATAATATTTTTATTTTAATGTATATTTTAATATCAGTATTACTATCCTGTACCTGCGACTGACGTACCTATATGATGGTACCCACCTGTATTATAACGTACAGTTAGGAATCAGAATCAACGATCTGTATCTGAAACAATAAAAACGTTTGTGAACAGGTACTTATCGAGATGTCAATCAGAATCTAAGAATCAGTTTATACGCGAAGGTCCCCAGAGGTCGAGATGAAAATGAATCGTTAAATTCCGCGTTCATACTGCAGAAACCACCATTAACTCTAACTAACCTTTTCAAATATGGACCTCTCATATGGGATATTTTGTTTAAATACTTAACGAAAACTTTCCATTTATTGAGTTTGCAAAAAATCGCTCTACAAACATCGTTAACGCACACAAATATGTCTTTTTACCAAGCAAAAGCGAATTCGGAATAAAAACTATATGTTAGGTAACATATAGGCAACTTTAATGACATTGATTATTATATTTGTAACTGCCCACATTAATAGCTGAATTAATCATTTTTATACACATACGTACTCACAAAGAAAAGCGGTTAACAGATTAAGGTTGAAATATTAATAACATTAAAAATTTCGACTATATCAAGAGTTAAACTATGTAGTTCATTAACAAGAGATATGCATTTTTAACAAGGAACTCGAATTTACAATAAAAAGCCAGGTATTGACAGCACAGTTGGTTTAAGTATCGAAAAACTTCTGAGTTCTAAAACGTATAAAAACCTTTAAATTCAACAGTAAAGATTATTTTAGTTAATTTGTTTTATATTTGTAAACTTAGGTTATCAACACATTATTTACACCGAAACTCATAAATTTAAAAGATGACCGATGATTATTCTGGGAATGATCCGCTTCAAATAGGTATGTCCCATATGGAACATTTTGTTTAAATACTCAATTAAAACTTTTCTAAGACCTAAACATTTTAAGAGTTATAAATTCATTAATTTTCAAAAATCGCTCCACAAACACCGTTAACGCACACTAATACGTGTTTTTACCAATCAAAAGCGAATTCAGAATAAAACTATATATTAAGGTAACATATAGATAATTTAATGGTATTGAAGATTATATTTAAAATATGTGGTGTAAATGGTTTTCTAAATTTAATAATATAATGAAGAAACAGAAATAAGTTCTCCAAAAACACAGATCGTTATAACTAACTGGAGATACCTACCATTCACCACAAATAATGCCTTTGTCTCAAATCGATAGATTAACGTGGGAGGTTCATTCTTTTGATTTGCTTGATTACCACAATTTTCTACTAGCTTACTTCCACTGAACATAAACAATAAAAATGAAATTTAATACTAATAAAAATGATCTCGGATGCCAAGTTATCTTTTTTTTTATTATCTCGGAATAACTAAACCTAGTTTTACACTAAAAATTTATCAAAATGTAAAACAATAAAAAAATAACAACTATGTTTATTAAATATATAAAGTGAGAGGGTTAAATAAAATATATCTTAAAAAGTAATTGTAAAAACCTTAAAATACCAAAAAAATCATTAAACATTAAATACCTGTACAATATATACAAAATCTTCTTGAGGATCCCTGGCATTATAAAAAAATGATGCAGAATTGCAAACTAAAATGACGTAATCGTTGTGTAATGTTACGCAATTTAATTCAATAACAATGCTTTTATGTTATCAGCCACACCCAAAACTGGAATTTTATCTCTTAAAAATTTTTTCTTTAAATTGAATAATCCAATATTTACTTCATTTCTTAAAATTTTCAATGCAAAAATTGCAATCATAAAATGAAAGCGTACGCAACAATAAAATTAAATGCGTATTTAAAATGTAATCAAAGTACAAATAAAACTGAACTAAAATAAAAGTGCCTGAAAAGAGCAAATGTTTTAATTTTTAGTATAATGCGTTACAATATTTTACCATCAAATTAATGGCAATTTAGACTAAAATTTAGGTGGAAAACCAAAACAACAAAGCTTCCTGCTTCAACATTCATCAGGAAGTAAGCAAAATCGATTCTTTCAAAGTTAGAGGATGTCAGGTGATGATGATGACTCGTTGCGCAAATCAAATGATCAGAAAACAAAAATTTGAAGTGGGAATATAAACGTTTAAGAAATATATACACTTAAGAAAATATGCACTATAAACCCTTAAAAAGATATGCAAATTAAATTGCCTACCACATACCTATATTTCAATAATTAAAATTTTTCTTATATTTACAACAGAACGAATGAAATACCTTAAATTAAGGTATATTTTAATACAAGTCAAAAAGGGTTGTTACAATATTTGTAATGACCAGCATCAAATAATTTAATGAACCATTGTTATACACATACGTACTCACAAAAAAGCGGTTATCAAATTAAAGTTAAAATTTTAATAACATTGAAAAGTCGATATAAATTCAACAATGTAAGCTAAAGATTATTTTAGTTATTTTCTAACACGGGAATCACGTTCATATTTGTCAATTGAGGTTATCTATACATTATTTACACCGAAACCCATAAATGTAAAGGTGACCGATGATTATTCTGGTACTGACCTGCGTTTAATAACTAACTTAAGTGGATATTTAATGAAATGAAAGAGGTTACTTTTTAAATTGAAGTTTCAGTTTTATAAAATAAATATATAAGACGTGTTCTTATAAAAAAAGTCAAACTCGAGTAAAATTATTAAATTTTGAGACAGACCTACGACCGCATTACTTAGCGCGTTGTATTTAAAAAAAAACATTATTTTCG
This sequence comes from Vesta saturnalis, assembly GCA_036346205.1. Taxonomy (NCBI): domain Eukaryota; kingdom Metazoa; phylum Arthropoda; class Insecta; order Coleoptera; family Lampyridae; genus Vesta; species Vesta saturnalis. The sequence goes on from JARFJB010000391.1 coordinate 26,678, forward strand.
AAATTTAACGAATCAAAACACCTCTTTTTGAATATCAAAATTGAATTAAATAAAAACTGAGGGGTATTCAACCCGCAAATCTACTTACCTATCTAACATCCAACCGTGACAAGGACATGAGTGATCCCTTCTCTTCGATATTGTGAAAGCAACTGAAGCCGACAATTCCATCGTGTTACTATTATATATTTAAATCAAACTACATTAATAATTATCAATGTATTTTACTCTGCCAGCAGCTTATACACGAGAAAGACAGAGATAACGATTTGAAATGTCTCTCTACTGTAAAGGAAGATTGAAAAAATTCAACAGATGCAACAGATGATGTTATATATTATATTATAAAAAAAAGGAAGATTGCGAGGTTCAAACCTTGGGCATCCAAAATAACAAACAAGGACGTATACAGTGCCCCACCAGCTCTGTTTATTGTGCATACGTATAGTTAGTATATAAAACAGTATATCTTAAACACCGCAGATCAAAGCAAATTCAAAAAATTGTTGTTGGTATGCAAAATCAATCTAAATAAAATGCCTAAAACTTAACACACTTTGTAAAAATTTGGAATAACTACTGAAGAGTAATATTGAACACACGTTGCTCTATATGGAGTGTTTGTCCTACTTAAACCAACTGTGTTGTCAATACCTGGCTTTTTGTTGTAAAGTCGAGTTCCTTATTAAAAATACATCTCTTGTTAATGAACTACATAGAAATAAATGACATTTTTCAATGTTATTAAAATTTCAACTTTAATCTGTTAACCGATTTTTATTTGTGAGTACTTATGTATATACAAACTATTAATTCAGCTATTAATGCTGATAATTACAAATATAATAACCAATATCATTAAAGTTGTCTATATGTTACCTTAACATATAGTTCTTATTCTGAATTCGCTTTTGGTTGCTAAAAACACATTCGTGTGCGTTCACGATGTTTTTAGAGTAATTTTTTTTTGCAAAATTAATGAATTTGTAGCTGTTAAAATGTTTCGTAAAAGTTTTCGTTAAGAATTTAAACAAAATATTCCATATGGGACGTCAATATTTGAGAAGGTTAGTTAGAGTTAATGGTGGTTTCTGTAGTACGAACGCAGAATTTAACGATTCATTTTCACTTCGACCTCTGGGGACCTTCGCGTATAAACTTTTCGTTAGATTCTGATTGACATCTCGACAAGTACCTGTTTGCAAACATTTTTGTTGTTTCAAATACAGATCGTCGATTCTTATTCCTAACTGTACTTCTATTAATAAGGTAGGTATTGGGTTCATTTGAGTTGGTCTATAATACAGGTAGGTACCATCAGGTAGGTGCATCAGTCGGGGGTACAGATATTGTAATATGCATTAAAATAAAAATATTATTGCGGTATTCTAACACTTTTACACAACGAGAACTATTCTCTACTCGAGTTAGTTGCGATCTCAGCCCATGAAAGTGAAACTGTTAAAGACCCATTTATCCCTATTCTATGCCATCAGTTGAAGAGGTGGGTCATTCCTAGGCCTTGTCGAAATGTACTGAGCAGTCATCGATTGCGGCGCTCGGTCCATAGAGACATTCGACGCCAAAATGTTCCGGAAGGTACCTATCAGCACTGGAGGCCAGGGAATTTCCTGTTTATGCAAAGCTGACACTTGGCAGTAGACCTAACGCTTGCTCCCTACTATCAACCTTGGACCTCTGAATAGCGTCTTTGAATCCTAGGGGTCTTAATAGCTATAAATAATTTGGTAGTAATTATAGGGGCTTCAACTATTTTCCATCCTCATTTCCCATCAATTTTGATAAATTGTAGTGTTAAGCTCTCCCACTTTCAACAATCAGTTAAGATTTTGCTGTTATAGGCTTTCCTCTTTACAGAAATCTGGGTGTGTACATATGTGTTTGTGTCCAGATATGAGTATGTGTAGCTCAGTTTATTTTCTAACTAAATTAATGATGTGATAATAACTACAGTAGTTCCTTAAGTAAATATGTGTGGTGAAATAAGTGAGAAACGAGTATGCGTTTTTTTATTCCTTTTTTTATTTAAGATTACATTGAATACATATACACGGAGTTTACATACACCAAAGAGCTATAAGTTATTATAACATAATCTTTCGATTTGTTCAGGTCTATAACGTACTATTGCAACATTCCAATTCTAATATACAGTGAAAACATATATACATTCATTCTCGTTTTGAACAAAGTTTTGATCTTAATGTCTTGTCTATTTATTGATAAGCATCCCAACAATATAATGAAAAGGTAAGATATCCTAAGATCCGTTTGTATTTACATTAACTGGTACAATAACACTTTATTGTTTTACACTAAACCATTTTCGATTTCTTATAGCCGTATGGTACCGTGTCGTAGTCTTCTATCCTGCGACTTTTGTTGATGTTTAATCGGAGTCTTTTAATTTCGTCCTGTGTGCGCCTAATGACGTTAGTAGAAGTTAAAATTTCATGTTCTGCGTCATCCACTAAGTCAATTAAGGATTCTAAGTTACCTTTTTCAAAATTTTCATAGTTAAGGGTAATACCTTTTACTTTAATCGTCTGCTTTGCTATCCCACCTGGTAAACAAACTTTGTAACCATACGTTTTCGGTCCTCCTGACGCAAACTCGGTGATATAAAACCCACAACCATATTGAGGTTTAATTTCATCGGTGAGATCACCTAACAGATTTCCTAGAGATAGATCCGGGTACCCTTCTTTTGAAATGTAAATAACATAATCAGTATCGTAATATAGCACCCGCTCTCCCAACGTTTCGAGGTACGAGTATAATTTTAACCGTGCTTAAGTGGTTACGTAGTCTGCTATTACACAGTGTACATTAAACAGGACTCGACAGGCTCTTCCACATATGTCCAATTTACAATTAGGGTGTTGTCGTTAATTTCCTGTACATGATTAACTTCAACTAATGGAGAAAGCATTAAATCGTAAAACTCTTTTAAACTATTAATAATTGAAGTTTTGCTTTGATTTTCGCGCTGACTAAACTTACTCCAGAAACTGTTTAACATAAGCTTTGCTAGAGATCTAAGAGCGGGGTTTTTCTCAATAGAACCAGGTTAGAGCTGTACATCCTCGTTACTAAGGAGCTCTGCAATGTAAAGTGTCTCGTCTTCTTGTTTTGTACAGTTAGAGGGCTGCCCCGAAGCCTCTTGCGTATTTGAACGTGTTTGTGAAACCGGAAAATAGACCACCTGATCGTCCTAATCTATCTATTTTATCATACTGTGTTGTATCATATGACCAGGTTTCTTGTATTTGTACTATATTGTACCCCTTTTTGACGGCTTCTACGATTTCGTCTGTACACCATGTACCGTGAAGTGTTCGTTCCTGGATATCAAACAAGCATTCAAAGCAGAAGCATAGGTTTTTGATGTATCTTTATAGAGAGCACCGGGTGGTAAAGATTTTGAGGTGGTAGAATTGAACACTTAATTATACCGTCGGGAAAGACACCCCTCGTAGTAAACTCGTTACACTCCCTCTCAACATGTACCCGTAGCAGCCAGTTGGAAAGCTTCCGTATTTACAAACCCAGGGATACAACGAGCACACATCGACATATATAATTCTTTAGTCGGGTTTTGCTACATATCTTAGTTTCGTGCACCCCGTTCCACCATCATAAAATGCGTCACGTGTGTTAAGAGGTACGTATCTTATCAGGGGGCGGTGCTTTAAGTATAAAATTTTTTGGTTTGTTCTTAATTCTAGCAAAAATTTACATTCCCACATTTCAGTGACGTTATATCCTAAATTTGTAAGACGGGATACTTTTGATTTAGTATTTTCATACCTCTGCCTTAGGGTATCGTGATAGTAACACCCGTAAAACTCGATAACTTCGTTTGATGATTCGCAATAACCGTCTACTCTCAAGCCATATGCCACATATTCTCTCTGCTTACCAGCCTGTTGAATACAAATACCTCGCGGTTTTTTCCCATACCAGCCATTGTATAGCTCCTGTAGATTGTTTATCTGCTCTTCGATAACCAGCTTTGGGAATAATTGCAGTTGTATCGGGTTGTAAAAATCGTCGTCGGTACACCAGATTGCAAGCTGAGGCTATCGTAATGGTCTCCACAAACGGCGGATCCAAACACTCCTTCAAAAACAGCATTCTAAAGTACATGCAAGCATGTTTTAAGATGTATACATCGGACAGGCAATATTCTATTAACTCTCCCGGCATTTTAAATATATAACCTTGTGACTGTGTTTCTTCATACCAATTTAAAAATGCAGCTCTTTCTTCGGGTTTCATGTAGTTAGGGGAATAATAATCAATATGAGGTAGCGATCTTACATGCTCGGAGTTTGCTATAATGTTAAATAGATGGGGGAAATAACCATTTATTAAAACCGTCGTTAATCCAAACGCCTTTGGCAGAGCTGGGAGTGGCATAGGGAAGTAGTTAAGACTATCAATAAACTGTAGGTTATCAAATTTTATCATTAGTATTTAAGACCCCCTCATTGTAATCTCCGGTTTAAGGTGTGTGTTTGTCGGTGTGTGATTTAAGATAAACTGGTGATCAAACCCTTGACCATTGTGGGCTATTACAACAACCTTTTTGAACGATTTTCTTACTTCCAGTAAGTAATTAAGGATTGTGTTGATACAGTATTCACCTTGTAATATTTATTCTGCAACACCACATCGGTGGTATATGACTAGAGAGGATGGTAGTGTGTAGCATGTAGGGCACATTGCTGAAATACACAAAGATTCGCCTCGTAAAGTCTTACTTCGGGTTTTTCAGAGTGAGATTGTTCTTGACGAGTTTCTAAATCATAAAACAACATTGTATCGTCGGGGTTAACCTATGACATAGTGTATGTAATAACTTGATTAACTCCTGTTCTTGTCCAGTCTAACACATCTAGCTTTCCGGTGTTGTTCCTTAGTTTAAACAACATTTTTCGCTTCGTTGAGCGAAACTTCTTTATGCGAATATAACGCCTACTGCCAATTTCAAAATTAGCTATGTGCATTCGTAATGAGACCGATGTGAACGGTAGCAGCAACAAAAGTAAACTAAGGCAGTTGATACCCAGTGACGGTACTCTCACACCCGTCGATCTGATTGATGATTGTTTGTCTGGTCAGGTGTGATTAATAGGACACACCAAATTGCATGACCACTTTTGAAATAAACATAGTTCACCCCGTAAGTTTTTTCTTCTCACCGCAGCTTTCTTTCTCTCTCTCTCTCTCACTACAGATTGTAGACGTGTGTATTTTATAGAAAACTGTCCACAAAGGTCCCCAACGCATGTCCTTCTTTCTCACCGCTGCTTTATCTCTCTCACACTACCGAGTGCAGACCTGTATATTTTATAACAACTGTCACACAAAGACCCCTCAACGTATGGCTTTCTTTCTTACCACTATTCTCTCTCCCTCTCTTTCTCGGTCACACACACACACACACACACACACAGGCTACAGAGTGGAGACGTGTATATTTTATAATAACTGACCACAAAGGTCTCTCTCTCTCTCTCATACACTCTCTCACATAGGCACACACGCATACGTCAACTACATAGCATCTCTAAGCTCATATTTGGAACTGTGTTTGTAGGATCATTATTTGTTTGTGATCTAAGGTGTGTGCGTACTCTAAGCTATACTGTTTATATATGATCTATAGGTTTATACTGTAAACGGACCGGTGGCGCAATGGTTAAGGCGCTATTTGTTATTTCAGAGGTCTACGGTTCGAATCTCACAGACTTACCTTTTCTTATAACATAAGTTTCTCGCTATACATTTCCACTTGCTATAATATAACTCCCCCATGGAGGGATTTGGGTTCAGACTGTTGCGCACGCAACTATCTGGCCCAAGTGCTCCCAATACCTACTTTTGTAAATACAGAAATTTTAAAGCATTATAGCAAAGAAAATAAATACTAGTAAGCTTAAAGCACATCACTAAATGTTTAAATTACAGATACTTATTTAAGGTAGCTTTTAGAAACAGTAACCAGATAAAATGATACAATCGATCCTATATCGATTTTTGCACATTACAATCTATGGTTAACAGGATGTATTTTTTGTTGGCGATTTGTTACAACGTTGTAAGAATTTGATTTGCGCTCATAGGTATTTTACAATAGTTATATTTAATTGGGTTTATAAACCAAATTTGTTTTTGGTCTGCATTTAAATTATTAAACATATTTGTTATGCATATCATTATTTTTGAAACACCTAAATGCAAAAGGAGCGAATATTGTATTACGACGCAATCTGATAAGCCGTTTCAATAACCATTGTGTTACAAAATTAACACTAATTCCTTTTGAAATGCGTTCTGGGTTGGTTACCCATTAATGCTGGATGGTTATTTTACCTATTATGTAACAGTCTTACATTATACAAATTATAAATAGATTTCCATAATTAACGTATTCTCGAGCATTGAATTTGGGGTTTAAAAGGTGTAAAAAAATTGTTTTCATAATCAGAAAAATATAGTATATTTCATTCAAATCTTTGTTTTCAAGTATTCTAAAGTGCTAATTAAATATACTGTAAACATGTTTAGAAATTTGCATTCAATACAAGTATTACTAATTCTAATAAAAATAATAATATTTTGCTGAAAAAATCTCATTTATGATTTAAATAAGATTACTTATAAAAGATTTGAAAAGATGTAAGAGCACTTGTAGTGCCATCATGAAGTTCTGCTTGATAAGTATTTTTGTGGTCGCAGTTTAATCCTTGCAGGTAAATAAAAAAGTAAGATTTAAAATATTGCGTAACTAACGTGGTTTAATTAAGTTGGAGCCTGAGGTAAGAGATGCATGGGAAGCTGCAATGGCGCCTCATGCAGAAGAATGCATAATGTTTACAAAGGTTAATCCGGAAATAGTACAAAATCTGTTGGGTCAAGTACATTTGCCAGATGAAGAAACATTTCACTGCTTTTTGAAATGCTTATTTGACAAGTTACTATTTCAGAATCCTGATGAAACGTTTAATAGGGAACAAATGCTGAAAACTATATTCAGGTTAACCCTGATCTTTTGGAAGAATGTATTCAAGACGGCGTAAGTGAGACTGACGTATGTAGAATGTATGTGGTAACGAGATGCATAATGCACGATCACGCTGACTAATTTTGTCTATTTATTGCTGATCCTTTTGGGGTGAGAATATAGGGTTTTACTATTTTGTATAACTTTCATTTAATACGTTTTTGTGTGTTTATATCTTTATCTCTACATTATCATTTTCAAACCGTTATAAAATGTATAGGTATAACTTGGGTGACCATATTTATTTTCAGAAAATAAGTACAGAAATAAAAAGTAACAAAAGTTGTATTAGGAATAGATAAAAACGGACAAATCAAAGAACTAAATGTAGAGTGACATAGCCAAGCATCAAAATGAGAATAAAAATAAAATAATTTTTAATGACACATGCATATACATAATATATGTACCTATATTCCTATATTAGAAAAATACAAACACATAAAATACTCTGGCAGAAATTGTAATGTTATTAATTATTTTGACGTGCCTGCAACGCCATCAGTGGGGTCACCTTTGTGCCAATCGTATTTTGAGAGCTTAGATAGATTCCAAAATTTGCTTTCTGGTCTTCAAAAACTGGAACATTTCACTGCAAGTCTCATCGAAGTTTGTGTACACTTGCATCACAGCTTCTAGTGTCGATATTTTCATTTGCGATTTTTCTGCACTCCAGTAGTTATTAATATTAGAGAATAGTCGCTCAATTGACGCACTTGTTCCAGGAAGACAAAAAATAAACTGACATAAAATCTCACAATTTTTGAAATCTTCACTTGATCCAGACCCTTGATTCCATTTAAATACTTCAACCCATCGATCTTCGGTAGCTATATTTTTCGAGTTCCACTCGGCAATTTTATCTTCTGACAGTTTAGCTTGTAATAGACTAACTTCATCGAAGAGTTCGTCCTCATTTAGTATCGAACCCAAGTAGTCTTTAAAAGCAGCACATGAACACAAAATTTGATTCCATGAAACTTGGTTTCTCAAATTTATCCATTCAAAGAGCCTTAATTCATTTAAATTTGTACTCCAATTCTTCAAGTAACTCACACAATTTGAATAAAATAATCTAACCTGTGAGATGAAGTCATCTCGATAGTTTAAACTACCTTCCCAATTGTCAAGTTGTAAAAGGGATTCTCTTACTTTAAGCGGCAAAAATAATTCATTCAAACGATTTTCAAGCTTATTTTGAAGATCGAAATACTCTAGAGCGGCCTCTGTTGCGCATATTTTGTCACCCTCTACCTTTAATATGACTTTGTGAAACATAGAAGCAATGTTGTGTACAAACCACATCCAAATTTCGCTGGTGCGACACTCAAAAAATTGCTTCAAAATCATTGGACAATTTTCAATAGACAAAAAGTATGCTTTCAACGGTTCGTACATTTGTAGAATTCGTTCAATTGCGGGCATCAGACTTAAAAATCTTGTTTTAGAAAATGATAACATCTTTTGTATTCAACATTAACAAAGTCGCAGAATTGTTTAAGTTGATTTACTCTCACTGTATAAATATAGAAATGCTTAAATAACTTAACAACAATAACCTCAACGTCAATTGGTAAGACGTCCGTAGCATTTTGTACGCAATTGTTCAAAATGTGTGCAACACAACCAATGCCAACCAGAGGTTTGCCACGAGAAGCATTCAATTTTGCAAATAGGTTGTTCACTCCTTTCTTTTCATTCCAAAATTTGTATTGGTATTATCAGCAGCTAATCCAATACACTTGTCCACTAAATTGTGGGTTTTCAAAGTATTAAACACATAACTATTTAACTGTTCTGATGTTTCACCAGGTAAGTCTTGCAACTGAAGTAATTTCACTTGAATACCTTTTTCACAATTAAAGTATCTCACCAACAAAGGTACTATTTTAATTTCTTTGTGGTTGGACGAATCGATCATGATGCTAACAAAATGTGCTTTGTGTAGATCAAGTTCCAATCGCAACTGGGATTCTTTAGCAAAACATTTTTTACAATGGCTTCAGTTTTGGTTCGAGCTGCCATAAATTTGGGCTCAAACATGTTCGCTATTAGCTTTGATGTGCAATCCAAAGATCTAAAACTCTGCTGATGCTTGATCGTATGATACGCGAAAGTACCTTCCTTGGCTGCAATTAACATATTTTCAGAGCTGAAGTTTTCACTTTGAAAAAGTGTTCAGTGTAGCGCTTTTAGACTTCGTATTTGCAGCTAATGTATGCTTTTTCTTGGTTAGATGAGTTTTAATATTGCTGCGACCACTGTTGGAAATATCATCACTTCTACAAATTTCACAGTACACAATATGCGGACTCAATTTATTTTTTATTTTCATAAACGGATATTCTTTCTGTAACTCCAAATTAAAATGACACTTTCTTCGAGGCGGTGCCATGTTTACGCAAATAATGCACAAGTAGGTAACTGAAATCAAACGACGTTGCTTTTTAGTAAGCGAAACCAGCACAGAAAACCAGACTGCATTCAACAAAAACAATTAACAAATAATATGTTCGCTTGCTGTCGAACGGTAGAACTCGTGTAGAATTGAACTTGTTTAGTCTTAGTCGAGCGCTGTCGCTATTTATATGCGGCTCGCTAAACTTCGCTTCGATTCTCGCACGTTCCAGTCGCGGAGCATTCTGGGCTGTGCGTCTAGGATAATCGAGGGCGGACTGGAACGTTCGGGAAACAAACTACGCGAACATTCTCAACAACTTCTTAACGTCGTTATTGCATCATGATCAGTGAATCACCGATAAGCATTCTTTTTAAATAAAAAATAAATATTTTGGTATACCTATTTGCGATATTTGCATCTTCAAGAAAAAGAAAGTACATTTTAGTGTACTTCATGCTTCTATTAAGGACCTTAGGACACTGGCAGAAAAGAAAGTACTGTCCTACTAAAATAAGCACGTATGGTCACCGTAGGTATAACGAAACAGTTTACTTTAACATAAAATATATGTATATAAATGAATAAATGTGATAAAGTTACGAGATGAAAATATAAATTGTATAGGATATTTTATAGTTTATACCTTTATCGCTAAGCTATTTTCAGGACTGTTGCAAATACAACAAAAATAAAAGGAAAAGGTTAATTAATGCATGTCGGTTATGTAAAGTGCGATTATACCTTTCCCGTTTAAACGGTGTAAGGTACTGTAACGAAGCCGCTGGATCGCGGCTTAGTTATCTTTAGAACATTACGTCATCTTTCATTCGCAGCACGTCTGTAAATCCTACCCGGTATCATTATCCGACAAAGGCGCAGCTATCTGTCGCCTGTATCTTGTTTCTTATTAATTGTCTGTCAACTTCCAGTCTCGATTCTCGCAGCTTCCAGATCTTTTTAGAAGCTACCGTAAGTCATATAAAGACGCAAGTAAGTAGTGGAAAGGGAACTCGGTTCGATAGTTAAGTCGCTTGTACATCTGAAATTGTCAATCCGTATAAGTTAATTTTAGTGAAAAGTAATATATAATTTGTAGAAATAACGTTAAATAAACTAAGATCTCGTGAAATTGAAGTTACGCTGCTGTACTAAGATAACACACAATTTCCGGTTATAAAACAATGATGATACGTAAAAGACTCTCCGGCGCGCTATACTAAAGCAGAGGGTGTCCAAAGAACAAGGAAAAGAAAAAGAGAAGGGTGCGATTTTCAATTACATGAAAAATGAAGAATCGGTGTTGTCTACGAGTCACCATATTAATGCTACTTTTCAAGTAAGTGAGAGAAGAGTGTGTGAGGCTTACCATCAGACACTATTTTACCTATTTCACAAACTCTCTTAAGTAACGATCCAGGTAAATGGCCAGAGACGCTGTAACATGCACAAAGGCAACTTTTGGTTGGAAATGGGCCTATTCAAGTTAAAGGATACCATGTCTGAAAAATGAAAAGGGCATTTAATAAAAAGTGAAACATGGAAAAGGAAGTTGATTAGTGTCTCAAGATTGGTTATTTTGCTTTTATTACAAGTTATTTTCGTCAAAAAACAATACTTTTGCAGAAACTGGTACAAATGACTAGGAACGCTTATCTCTCCTGATATCGGACCATGAAAAAAGCGAAATTCGCGATAATATAATAGTTTTTAACCGTTTGAAGATCTGGCACTTGCTTGTAAGAGCAAAGCCACAATTAATCAAGAACAATAAGCACTGGTTTGTCGTAATACTGCGAATTGTGTATGTTATAGAATTTCTAACTAGGTAAAATTTACCTTTTCGTGGAGGATCAAATCAGTTGTTTGAACCAGGCAAAGGAATACTTTTAAAAGCTATAGAAACGATATCAAATTTTGACGCGTTTTATGAACAGATTCGTAGGATTCAAAATCTAATGCTTATTTATTTCGGTGGCAAGATCCAAAATGAGAATATAGCTTTGCTAGAAAATCAAATTGAAAAGCATATGCTAAATTTACTAGCAGGTGCTCAATATTAATCAAATTTTAGACCGCACACGAGGAACAATTAAAGGCAATCAACAGGTTTTGTTGGTATGAATTTTCAAACAAAGACCAGAACATTTCCTAGGGTTTTGCCGAATCTTTAGCTCAACATCCGAAAGTTTATTTTAAGAGTTTTATAAACATTTAGAATCTCTAAATTTAGATCCAATTTGTGGTGAGGAATAGGACCACGGGTCAAACATGATAAAGAAGAACAATGGGCTACAGGAAAAAATTTTAGATTGTAACCCTAGGACGTTTTGTTCCATGCGTATCTTATAGTTCAAATTTGGTCGTAAATGATGCAGATAATACGAATTTTGAAGCTGTTGATTTTTTTTGGTATCGTTCGGAAACTTTACGTATTTTTTGCGTCTTCAACTCAACTTTGGGATGTTTTAAAGAAACATATCAATAACTTCATATTACAAGCATTATCTGACACACGGTGGGAGAATAGGATAGACTCGATACGCGCCCTGAGGCACAATTTAGGAACTGTAAAGATTCAGATCCTTATCCTTAAAATACAAAGAGCCCGATCCTTATCCTAATTAACTTTCCTTAATTAAACCCTATAATTCCCTGCAATCGTACTCCTATCCGTTAAAAATCCGTGAATTGCGCACACATCCCACCATTCACAATCCCTGCTAATAGAATTTACAAACATATTCTCCTTCCATCCGGCTTCGTTCCTATAAAAGCAAAAGCCTGGTCCTCTTCTCCTTAACGCAAGGGGCACTCGTTGGAAACGCTCCCTACTTAAAAACCAATAACTCTAACACAATATGCACATTCTCTCCACCAAGGAGACGGAACTCACAAACCGATGCACACTTAACTTTAACATATAACACGCCTATCTAAACAACAGTTACCACGGAACCGCCTTCATAATTAAGAATTGCTGCTCGTCCACTCGCTTTCAACTTCCCGCGCACCTACAGCAGGTTAACGAGTATTTCAAAAAGGGACGCAATACTGCCTCAGATCATGACCGCCCAATTCGGAAAATTTCCCAACACACCCTACTCAGCCCTCCGATTACTTTCCAATATTTATAACAAATGCCTCTATCCCATTCCCCGACGGACTATAGGTCGGCCTCCACAGTTGTAATACCCAAACTCCGTCTCCTATCTTTTTCAAACTCCAGAAGGCGTACCGCAAAGTTAGCCACGACCATTTACACTATCCTCGCTTCCGACAGTCCCAAAGTTGCTCAACCCGAACTAGTCGTTGCGAAGTTTGCGGATGACACTGCCTTCTGGGCGGTAAATCGAAACAGCAGAGCAGCCTCCCGCCTCATATCCAAAACCATCCGGATCTTTTCCAACTGCGCAAATCGGTGGAGAGTCTCCGTCAATCCCACGAAAACCCAAGCAATCCTCTTTCGACATTACAACTACACTGAAAATAAATTCCCAAAGCTAGCCAACAGGATCAAGAGAGTCCTACTCCAAGATGAGGCCACCTTCTTAGTAACCCTCTTCACTGAAACCCTTAATTGTCTACCCGATGTACAAAGAACACTAAACAGGATAAGAAACCGAGCAAACCTACTGGGCGCCCTCCGGGGTAGAATCAGTTGTTGCCACCCCAAAACACTACAACCAACCTACAAAACATACATACGCCCTGTTATGGATTTTTGACCACCAATATACACAAACATAAACACTAATCACTTCTCCTCTATCACTTCCTGTAAACGCCGAATACAACACGCAGACATACCACCCATCACACACATAATACAGACATTACAAAGAACCTTTACGCACAAAGAAATTTTCGGTGACACAATCCCAACCAGAGAGATTCTTACCACTTCCTACAACTATCGTTTTCCTCAATTCCTACGAAAAAACTTGTAAGATACCGACAAACGAATTGGATTATGTGCACGCAGCACACTACACCCAACTAGACAACACCCAGAATTAAACCGATTAAAATAATGTTCAAATAAAACCTAAATATGTTTTTTCCTTTTCTTTTAACACCAAAAATAACCACAACTCATGATTGTAAATTACACAATTACATAAAACTGCGCAACACCGAAAAGAAAAGGATGAAAAGGCTGAAGAGGAGAAGGGCTCCTGAACGGTCTACGAATAAGGTCCACATACGCTAAAATATGTAAATACTAACCGTAAGGTTCTCGAATACTCTTCTTCTTCAAGCTGTCTGTGCAAACCGTATTGTTAGAACCCTCGCAGCTTAGGCCAAATCATGTACAACATTTATTTTAATCAGAATAATCAGACGCATTACACCCGTACAAAATACGACAAACACATTTGAGGTTCATCATGCTATACCAGAAGAATATTTTATTTCTCGTTTATTTTACGTCATTTATTTTCAAAAACTAATTCAGTACCTGTCATTACACGAAAATATTTTAATTTTCCTGTTTAAATAATATGCTTACACCTGTATAATTTTATTTAAGTTAAATAAAATTTAAACAATCAGGTAGCGTAACAAAACGTAATTTTGCGAATCCAAACTTTTAATAAAAAGATGAAGCCTTATTTACCTCATTAAAAGTACTACAATTTATATAGGCGAAATTACAATTGAAATAACTAAATATCGCAATTACCCATTTACTATTATTACTATCTAATACAGATTAGGTTTAATTAAAAATTAAATTTAGAATTTACATCAGTTCTACATACACAAAGAGAAAATTTACATCGATTGGGGCTTGAACCTTGATGGCGCAGTTGGTTACCGCGGTACTCTAGCAAAGTACAGGTCGTAGGTTCAAATCCTACTCGAGGTAAACTATTTATTTATGTTATTAAAAGTTTTTGTTATGAACGATTAAGTTCAAAGTTAAATATGTAATTAAAAATTATTGTTAATTTTATTAAATACATAAATAAAAGTTTACCTCAGTAGATTTGAACCTACGACCTTACTACAGGTCGTGGTTCAAATCCTACTCGAGGTAAACTTTATTTATGTTAATAAATTAACTAATTTTAATTACTTTTATTATGTATTTAATAAAATGAATAATAATTTTTAACTTAATTAATTAATTAATTTTGAACTTATTCGTTCATAACAAAAACTTATAATAGATTAGATTTAATTTTTTAATTAAATATACATAAATAAAGAAAACTCACCTATTTCAAATAGAATCGTTCAAATCGACATTGTAGTTATTTCCAGATATCAATAAAAATCATACTTGAATACAAAATTCTTCAATATACGGTAAATTAACCATAAATTGGTAAACATCGGTTGTAAACATTATTGTTTCCCCAGACTGCAGGTAAACATCGTAAGAAAACTCTCTAGTTTTCAGGTACAAATTCAACCACCCTTATTAATAATAAAACTTAATAGTGAACTCCACCAATTTATTAAAGAAACAAGCCTGAAAATACCAACTACAGTCCGCGCGGCCAAAGAATGCCTTAACGTTGGATGCGCATTCGTCCAACTTCAAGTCTCTTAAGCGCGGCATGTCAGTGGTGTCGCCAATAAAAGCGCGTTTCCTTTATTATGATGTATTATATTAATTAATTATTTATTTATGTTATTAATTTACATACGTACTTGTTAATTTAACTTTATTACAATTATTGCAACAAAACGACAGTGAACCATTCTGTGTCCTATGTGAATTTTAAAGCTCACAATACTCATATTTATGAAGGACATACAGTGCTGCGACTACCTGCCTATCAATCGGACTTAAACCCGATTGAGTTGATTTGGGCTCAAGTGAAAAATAATGTTGCAAAGAGAAATACCACCTTTAACTTCAACCACGTTAGAAGATTGTTGGAAGAACAATTAGCGGCTGTTACTCAAGAAAACGGGCAAAAGTGCTGTAAGAAGGTAATCGACGAGGAAAAAAAATATTTAGAGAACGAAATACTGATTCACGTAAAAGTCGAAAAACTGGTGATAAATTTGGAGGACGATACAGAAACTGAAAGTGGCTGGTCTAGTGATGAATGATTGTGTGACTTATTTGTTAGTAGTATTTAATATTATTATAGTAGGTAATTATCGCCGTTTGAGTAACTTTTCCACAAAAAAAAAAAATATAAAAATTGATTACTTAAGAAATATCATAATTTTTTTAAATCCTGAATAATACTCTTAAAATACAGCCTATTCTGTTTTTATAATTAAAAATCTAACTTGTTTAAACTACTACTGTTCATATGTAATTCAAATAAATAAAATATTTTAAAATTTCTTGTGGTTTGGTGACGAATAATTGAAAACGCGACACCGGCGCCACTGGTAATGCTTTCACTCGCTATTGCATTAACGAGTGCGACCGAATGCACGAACATCCATGCGCGACACGAGGCATTCTTTGGCCGCGCGGGCTGTAGTTTGGCTATAGAGCAACCATTCGAAGGAACAATTAACCCGCTGTTCAAGAGGGCAAGGTGAGTTGCCTAACCGCCCGCCTGGGCAAGTCCAGAATTATTTTTCATTCGTTTTAAATTGCATATTTTATTTAAGTTTGAATTAGGTTTTTATTTTATTTTGTTAAACTGCCATTATTCATGCCTGTTTAGTTTTAATGTGTTGTAAAATTGTATTTAAAGAAAAGAATTCACCCCATCTCCCGACCGAGCAAACTGTGGTCAAAAATAAAAAAAATTATTTTTATAATACCCCTTTATAGGAGAGGGTGTTATAAAACTATATCTGAAACATTAATCACGATCTCAGATGACAACGGAAAAGACATTAAAACTCGTCACCAGGCAGGATGCTGTCCAAAAACATGGAGACTTCTACATTTATATGTTCCATAGTAATGTGGTATGACGTACTGTTGCAGATTAGTACAGTTAGTAAGCCGTATCAAAAAATACCTAATAATATTGCGGAGTCTTGTAACTATTGAATAAAATAGTAGCGTATTTCAATCGAAAACGAACAGATCACAGCTTTGAAGAATTTGTTCAAGAAGTTATAAAAATGGCCGATCTTCTTAAAACAGAAGCCGCATTTTGTTTAAAGGAGCGGTTACACGTCGACAGAAAAATGTGGTTTTTTATTATGAACCAGAAGCAAGGAAATTCTAAACAAAATTTTTATTTTGTTATTTTAGATAGTACTTGTAACTTACTGCAAGAACGATTTGCAATGCTTACTGAGCGCTTTAATTACTTGGGGTTTTTATATAGCAATATCGAAATTTAAAAAAAGTTCTTTATCAGATTTGCGGAAACACTGCCTAGACTTAGAGGTAATATTAACTGACGAAAATGAGAAAGTTAGCGATGGAATAGAACTACTGTAAAGAACCAGAGTCTTGTACTTATATGTTTTAGAATAAATTATGTGCGGACCATCCTGTATGTAAGATTTCATAAGTTTACGCGATATTGCACAACAAATAATTTATTCATCACCGCTGACGTGTAGTTCTAAGAAACCGTAAGTTTCTGCACGTCAGAACGATTTTAACCAATCGCATAACGGCATCCCCGCACGGTAGCCCGAGGCCGCCCACGGATGCACCTTTATAAACTCGCGACGCGCATAAAAGGAGATGAATCTCGTAGATTCTCGTAAGCCGTTCCAGAAACCAGTAGCCGCATCCGTTTGAGTATAACACCGCACCGTACCGTTGACCGTTCCAGAAACCAGTAGCCGCAGCCGCTCCGTTTGCTTAGAGTAAGCACCGACCTGTTGTTGACGAAGAGTCCGTCGCGATCGGGCAACCTAAAGTTCAAATTCTGTACTGCTATTGATAGACACGTAAGTTGTAAAGTTATACATTCTGACAATTTACACTCAAACACTACAGACCGTAAATAATTCCGGGCTGAGCTCCAGGAGTTATACACACAGTACCTAGAGTAGACGCAGGGTAACCCGTAATACCAACTACACTAACACCTAGAGTAGCACGCAGGTAGATCCCATCGTCACTCTCCACCACAAAGTATACCTAGAGAAACGCAGGGTAACCCCGCGTATCTCGCAAAACACTTGAGGGTGAAGGGTTGTTACAGGGCTGTAAAGACCTACGACCTTTCTCTAGTATATACAGTAAAGACAGGCCGTCGCCTTCGTCTTCTGGACATTACTGAAATCCCGCTCGAAACTCACACACTTACTACATACAGATAACACGTAAACCATACACGGTGTCTTTGAATTGCAGAGGAATACCTCCATAACCTAGTATAAATTTAGTCAATATAACCATCGTAAATACCTGGTGCGAGAACGTTTGTAAATAAATTAAAGAGTACGTAGATTATTAGATCTTTACGTAAACCGATTAAAGTAATATTAAGTATTTCGTTCCCTTGTTTAATTATCAATAATTAAACTTAGTATAGAGATCAGTAATTCATTTAGTTAGATAAATCTAATTGTCTGCATTAAACCGGTAATAATTAGAAAGACGTCCCGATCTCGCGTTTGTATACGTGCATTTCGCGTGTATTACTTCCGGAGTAGAACATCCTTGCTTCAGCGCTTCAGAGTTACTGATACAAACACGATATCGATTTTCTCAAACGATTCAAGTTCATGCGCTGGCGCTCGATCAACCACTGCATCGAGCAACACTCGCTACTGTACATACAGGACCGTAACTAAACTGTATCTTTTAGGTAAGGAATAGATTAAAATACTATCTTTTGTTCACAGAAGCGACTTCGCACCCAGTGACCACCGGACCAGAGTTCCATACTTTGTTAATTACCTTTGTTTGATTTTATTTTATTGTAAATATTTGATAATATACGTGTTAAAAATGCTTTACAATTTTATTTAAGGTTACAGTGTTAAGCCCATCCTGTACTTATCACGAACCACACCCCGTTTATAAAATAAACCCGATTGAGCAAAGCCGAGGCAAAGTAAAACCGCGTTGGGTTACCAAACCAGAAGGGCGCAATACTTATATAAGTAGCACCGAAACGTAGATCACCTAGTAGAGATAAATAAGATAATAGGGCCAATACACTACATTCTGAAATAAATACTCTTTTAGAAAAAATAGTCCCTCTTAAAGTCTTACGTTGTTTGGTACAAAATCATCTATTTTCTAATCAACTAATAGCATTAAGAATAATGACGCTACCTGCTTCTATTGTTCAGCTGAGAGATCGTTCTCTAACTTAGCGATCAATAACCACTTTAGGA
Organism: Vesta saturnalis; assembly: GCA_036346205.1. Classification (NCBI taxonomy): domain Eukaryota; kingdom Metazoa; phylum Arthropoda; class Insecta; order Coleoptera; family Lampyridae; genus Vesta; species Vesta saturnalis. Next base: position 45,412 of record JARFJB010000391.1, read on the forward strand.
TTGGACTTTCAAGTACGTTTAATGGACTTGCCTATGATACCATTGAGTCAAAAACACTGGAAGCATTAAATATTCATAGTATTGTCCAAAAGTTTCTGAAATTAAAACTCGGCGTGTAAAACTTTTATAAATCGCGTTCTTTAGTATAATAAATAATGTATCATTCTTTAGGTCAACGTTTATTTTTGTTAGTTAACATTTAATTTTAAAAATCGTTTTGACACTGTTTTACTAATATTAAAATGTTTCTTTTTATTAACTTTCTATAAGCTGACGAACAATACATTATAAACACAGGCGACTAAGCTCACGGCGCGCCTGGTTATTTTAGTGCACAATTTCTACAGTACAGCTAACATATTTCACTGCTATCCCAAACTATAAAATTATAATACGTGTCCAATATTAGTTCTGCTGTAAGCTTTATTTAAGATACTTTCTAGAATTACACTTTTAGTGTTTCTAATTCGAACCTTACATCCGTACTCCACATATGGGTATTTTAAATATGCTCCTTTAGTACCATAATATCCACATGTGGATGTCATTGTTAATGGCTAATATTATTGAGCAAGGAACTGGTGTGGGGGTCGGAAATGAATTCAACCGACTGGCGTTGCACAAAAGCCATCCCCACTAAAAATATTTCAATACGTAAAATAAATCGATAGGAATATTTTTACTGTTAGTAAACCACGTTGTTATGCGGTCGTGTACGCTTCTAAATTACGTTGTGGCGGGAAAATCCGTTTTGTCGTATTTTTAAGCATTCTTTCAACATTGTTTTATTTTACCAAATTCTAAGTATGATGAATCACCAGGATTTTTTCTGCAGATAGTAGTGATGATCCGAAGTACGAGTTGAGTGACAATTCGCTAATTAGTGACCCTGATGAAACATATTCGGAAACCGATGACGATGAACTTAGAGTGAATGAGACCATGAACGGTTGGCAAGTTTTAAGTGCCTCTTTTTCCGATCAAGTTCCTGAAACGTATATTCAACAAATGTAAATACATTAAAAGTTAATGGCGTTCAGTGGAAATAAACTCGAAAAAGAAGAGACGTATGTTTTCATTGAACTTAACATCCCTACCATATTAGTAAAGTGCCCTTGTATGAAAGATTACTGAAGATAACTGGGCATAAAACTTTTTGTAATGTGCCCAAGCGCTCCAAATTTTCGAGCATTTGCTTGAAACTTCTGTTTTTAGACATGAAAAGGCAATTCCGATGTATCCCATATTCAAGAACCGAAAAGATTTCGGTTTCTTAAACAATATAGTTGGTATACTTCCGTGATTTCGCAATTACTGACTCAATTCGTGCTCAATTAATCAGAATTCCACTAAAAACATGCCAATCATGCGTTGTACGGAAAGATAGGTAACTGCTTGTTAGATATAAAGACAAGAAAGATGTATAGATGTTGACAAGAAAGCATGCTGCAGGGTTCTGTGGAAAATAACGTTACATGGTAGGCGGGAAGTTAGTTGAATTTAAATAATCTGCCCACATTGAATTTTACAATATGGGCCCTGTTGACGACGTCGATCAAAATTTGTAATCATACAATTCTTTACAAAAATGGCCTTTCAACTAATGCTTCAGATGCTTCTAAATTCTAAGATTTTATACTGTAATGCTAAAAAGGATTTCCATATTACAACGTATGACTACATAAAGTTGCGCTGTAATGGTGTTTTGCACAAATACAGTGAAGGATACCGCAACAAGGCGGATGCTATATTATTTATGCGGTTCATTAATATTACGTTCTATTTGCATTTTTTTATATTAAAAAATAGGAATAAAGCACTTACGTTCAAAAGATACACCGTTAAACTATTTTTACACGAATAATCAAATGTGGCTACTAATATTTGGCACTATTAACCAAATGCGCGTACACGCACATACGCAAGCATTCGAATACGCACCCCAGACATCCACACGCACACACACGCGCACACACACCACCATACGCACACGCAACGCATACACACACGCGAATTGACAGGCAAAGCAACTCACACGCAGTAAACCGCACACGTACGCATACACACACACACACTCATATATTTACTC
>JARFJB010000391.1:55000-125575 GCA_036346205.1 Vesta saturnalis
GTATAAAGTGGGAAGAGCGGCATACACCACCACACCAATTTCGCAGAATTCTCAGTCGCTTGATTCAACCTACGGATACTGTCTACGTCAAGGGTAGAGAGAAAGCCGATTACATCAGAAAATTTGTTACACAACCCGTTATAGAACTTGAGGAACATCATATCCTTACTGCTTTGCAACCAGTTTGTTATTATCATTGTAAATCATTATATCATTACGCTCTGTGTAATGTGTACCATCTGTACGATACCTATGTAATGGATTAAAGCTTGTATACACTTTTTAAATAAAAATTGTAAAAATATATTTTTTGTGCGATCGTTCATTTTTGTCAACTTACTGTCACTGTTTTGACAACAGTAGGTAGCATTTTCTGTTTAATGAGTAACTGAACGGTAAGCAATTTACTTACCGTTCAACGAACAGTAAGTGAAATTCATAGTTTACTGAAACACCTGCCAGAGTTTTGGGTATAGTATTATTTATTAATATTAAAATTAAATGTAGAATTGTTACAATTGGAAATGGTAATAATAATAATAATAGTTTAATAATAATAATAATAATAATAATAATAATAATAATAATAATAATAATAATAATAATAATAATAATAATAATAATGAATGAATGAATGATTTATTTTTTCCAAATATCTACATTTTTTGGGTCCAGCTAAGTCCTGTAGACTTGTCTGCCAGTTCCTGTATTTAAATATTTCACACGTTACGCATAAATCAATTAATAACAAAAAAAAACATATCAGACGCTAAAAGAAAGAGAATAAGAAAAAAGAAGAAGAAAAGAAAAAGAGATAATTTTCTTAGTAATGAACAATTATTAACGATACTATATACAGTTATAAATATTCCATTTTTTTTTTTAATAATAATAATAATAATAATAGTTTACTGATTAGCAGAATTTCTGATTATTTTACAACTGTCACATTAACGTTCAGGTTACTAAGGAAACAATACATACGTTTGTGGCTCGGCTTGTGGTCATCTTTTAAGCAATTTTGAGATAAAATAAAATGTGTTTTGCCTATATTTTGCCATCAAGTGTACTGTTGATCGCACAAAAAATAGCATAAGCATTTCGAACAGTAAGGAGTTTACCGATCTCCTTCAACATTATCGTCGATCGGTAAACTGTCCTTACTGTTCTTAATACTTAATATACTATAATTTATTTCTTTTATATATTACACAATATGAGTACATCCTGTATATACACACACACACACACATATATATATATATATATATATATATATATATATATATATATATATATATATATATATATGTATATATTTCCTCGATAAGGAATTATGATATAATAATAATAGTATATATTCCACTAAAAAGTTACTACATTAAGTAACCGACCTGGAATGGTATATCGATATTATACATATTAACATGTATGGTTATACACGTTCATAGCTTCATTATGGAGATAATAGACACTGTGTCTCTTGAATTTCTGGACATAGGGAATTCCCATGTTAAAATAAACTATTGTAAATATTGGCTCCCCTAATTATTTTACAGTAAAATGTCAAATGTAAAACTTCTTAAGGAAAAAAGGCTGCTTCTTATGTTACAATTTCATTCACATTTGGTTTATCCGTTTTCGAGAAATTTAGGAAAAACTTAAGGGCTTTTTCGTAACTGGTCAAGGTTGCTTTGCTTTAGACAGACAATGCTAACAATAATTATTAATTGTCATTGTAAATCATTCATTGTTCAAAAACAATTCATTCATCATTAAAACTTTATTTGGGACAGATTATTACTTTTTAAAGAAAAATTTGTTTATAAAAATGAATTATTACACCATTGAAGAAAAAGTAAAATTTATTGAATGGCATTACTCTGGCAATTCACTTAGAAATATCAGAGACTTGTACTCGGCCAGTTATCAAAACGGGCAGATTCTAAGTGCAGAAACAATTTCAAAAATTATCAACTTATTCAAATCTACCGGTAATGTTAATAAGCCATGTAATTGTCAAGATATTAAACCTCTGGGGCAAAATGACAGAGATTTGGATGTGTTACTTAATGTTGTTGAAGATACGAATAAAAGTGTGAGACAAATTGGGTGCAGTTTAGGAATATCTCACAGTACCGCCCATCGAATTTTGAAGGGACAAACTCCTGTGTTCAAGTCTTTCAAGTATCATCTTTCAAGTATAGCTTGCAGCAGGAAATTTTTGATAAAGATAAACTCATGAGAATGGAGTTCTGCGAAAGATTAGTAGAGTTATCAAACATGGATAGAAACTTTCTAAGTCGTATTTCATTCACCGACGAATGTTCTTTTTCAACTCATGGTATTCATAACCGCCAAAATTTTCGTTTCGTTGAATACTGAAAATTTGCATTTATCAATAAAGAGTAGAAGTCAATATCGCAACACAATTAATGTGTGGATTGGCATACTGGGCCATAGATTAATAGGTCCTTTCTTTATTGATGGTACGTTGACTGGAGAGCGTTATCTTCAGCTGCTTCAAGAAGAAATAGGCCTAGCGCTGTTAGACTTGAACCTCGAGGAAGACGTTTGGTACCAGCAGATGGGTGTCCAGCACACAATAGTGTAATTGTACGTGAGTTTCTAGACTTCACGTTTCCCGGCTGTTGGATAGGTCGAGGTGGTACCATAAACTGGCCAGCAGTCCTAATTTGGCTCCTGTGACTTGTTCCTCTGGAGTTATTTAAAAAACAAATTATACAACAGTGAAAACTCGTTTAACAGTCTGATCGACTTAAAAGAAGCAATCTTAGCAAACAGCCACGAAGTCCCCCAGTACATGCTCGCAAATGTTCGGCGAGAGTTCTATGATTAGGGGAGCCAATATTTACAGTAGTTTATTTTAACATGGGAATTCCCTATGTCCAGAAATTCAAGAGACACAGTGTATACACAACTAAAACTAACAAGCATCAGTACCCAAACTATTAGTTACTAACTGGATTATACAAATTCATTGACCTAGCAACCTCTAGTAGACGACTTCAAGGATCGACGTTCTGCAATTTCGGAATTCGATAATGCCCCCACGCCAATGTTGTACGCGTGTCACGTAATCGAGACCATTTGTCATCCTGGGACGTAAAGGCGATTTTGTTTAACATCTCAGTGTATATATCATGCAAAGTCGATCTAAACACTTACACATTTTACACATTACTATTTTGTCAAACTCCTCCGCAACAGATTTGTAGCCTAGCTCCGTCAGCACTTTTTGAATAACTATTTCTTAACATTTTTCGCTTTCTTAACTACTTGATCATCAGCAATCTTTAAACAATAAGATTTTGCTCCTTCTCCATAAAATTATTTGATAGCTTTCCCGGCATCCTCCTCTTTCATTCTGATGTATTCGTTGTAATACCATGTAGACCGTTTTTAGACCGTTTTGATAGTTGGATGTGCCATATTCATCAAAATTATTCCGCATGCGCGCATATACATCAGTTATCTCGGCAATTAAATAATCTTTGTCTGTATAAAGCAACGTTACATTATTACCGTAATGATTGCTCAAGATATCGTAAAAAAATGGATACATTACAATTTTGGAAAGATCTAAAATACTAAATCCGACATATACGGGTTTGTCATAAGTAACGACCTGTTTTGTCAATTTCACTGCAAATAGTCTGTCAGTAAATTGAATAAAATTCTTAAATAGCGGTTTTGCGACGTACCGTGCTAGACCCAAACGACGTCCGTTAGTTTTTCAATGTATTAATAACTTTGTTGGTCTTATTTTATCAACATTCTCCATTGTTTTACCTAATACACCATTGTTCATGAATTCAAAGAAATCCTTTTCGAATTTGTTCTTGGCTCGATTTCGAAGAGTTGAATTGAGGTCTATGTATGGTACTAGCCAAGGACTTTGACGAAACAGTAAAACTCTATAAATATGAGTAACAATTAACACATGCTGTTTAAATTGTTTTAAACATCGATAATGTATAACATACTTGGTCTTATCACATAAGTTACGGATTAATTTTTACTCCTTGGAATGTGGTGCGCAATCATTTCGGGACAAAAAGGATAATCATTGTTCATCATACAGGTGGTGTGGATAGTGTCCTTTAGCACATACCCAATATCAGCATCATCATTAATCTTCAGTCCATTAAAGCTTTGAATTTCTTCTTCTGTTAACCACATAAACCCGCCACGAGGGAGATATTGCCGCATACTCCATCCGTATAAATTAGTGGCATCTAAATACTGTAAAGAGACTTTAGGACGATTAGGGTCATAATTAGCGACAAACTAGTTGTTAGCAATACTTCTTCGCTTAATGCAAGTACTCACTCCACTACGAACACCTTTCTTAAAAAAGTGGTACATGTCCATATCAGTCAATAATTCTAACTCTACTTTAGTATATTTGAACATGGCATCCCACGCCAATCCAGGTATTGTAACATACTGCGCAAAGTTCTAATCCATACACGTATAATAACGTCCTAAAATTTTCGAATACGTCAACCATCAGCAACACGTCTGATTTTAAATATATATCAGCATAGTCCCCGTGTGTATTACACTTAAAGTAATCCCACACCAGCAGGACGCAACAGTATTCTTTATCGGATATATTTTCATCACGCATTCTATCGTAGAATTTGTCGTAGGAAGGAACAGTATCATCATCTAATTTATTAAAATGGTCTACGTACGAGTAGGGGAAATTACCTTTCTTTCTAACCAAGTTAAGGTCATTACCATCACCAAAATATTTCCTTACCTCTCTACATTGATCATCTGATAAATTATGTGATAGAGTATCTAAGGATGCCGCCATGAACCTACAACTATCGACGAATCGCAAATTTATATTCTCCTTTTACCTACGGCCGCGACCGTTAATGAATTCATCTATATAAATATGCTTACAGAACGTTGTATATTTTTCACTATTAACAAGGAATATGGTAATTTCTTCAGTTTCACTCGCCAACTGTTTGATGAACAGGTAGACATCATAACCACTGAGATTAAAAAAAACTGGGTTAAATGGAGGTGATTGATAGTTTAAATTGCAATTTGAATGCGCCTCATAACTATATATACCAGTGATGCCGTACTTAGGAATTTGTAAGGTCGTGCGTAACAATCTTGCCGCAAATATGACAATTTCGCCTTTGTTTATGTATGACCTGTTGTTCATCAGTTAGTGGTAACCTTGGAACAACAGTTTTCAAATGCTCATTATATATCCGTTTCACATCACTCTCGAGTTGTGTAATAAATACATTCGCAGCATTAATCCCTTATAAAGTTCTAATTTGGACACGCATCGTTTATACCACACTTATAAATAATAACTGAATGAGTATAGTTCATGTTTACACGTTTTTATCGTGAACGGTTGTTCGGGATAGGGTTCAGCCGTATTTAACGGTACTAATAGAGCTTCAAAATCTGCATATATTACGAATGGTAGAGACATCTGTTTTTGATAGTTTCGAAACGCAGGTATATTGTCCGCATAGAACCCCCCGGTTCTGTCTTCTCTTTGCAGGTAATTTAGTGTATACGAAATCACAGTCATGAGACACGTGTCGAGATAATTGCTTCTGCGTTCTAAAGTAATGAATACATGAATCACAAAAATATTTTGCCCAATTACGTCGGCTTATTTGGTTGCTAAGTAAATGAGAAAAATTCTTTATCCATACATAATGCTGATTATCCGTTTGGTTACTGACTAATAGCAATAAATTAACATGAATAGGTAGTTATGCTCTGGTATAGTAGAGAGGACCCATTCTCAGGAACACGACGACCGTCACGATAAATACCCTCTAGTCCATAATCATTGATGGAGATCTTATTATTGGACTCAAACGTTGAGATATTAGTCACCTTAACAGGAAGTTCTAGACCGTTCTAGTTGAATAACGTGCTGAACTCAGGGTAAGCAGTCGTCCGTTGTGGTAACCCCGTCGGTGTCACTAAAGCTGATACAATAGCCCAGGAAAAGCAGAAATTATCACCATTATTCACATTCACTATGGTATGTGTCACGGTGTTTACCGTAGAATATACTCGTCCAGGCTAGCAGTTGGTAATCTTGAGCAATTTAGGTGTGGGCGGCAGATATGCGGCAACTAAATAAATGTGGTTTAGAGCTTAAAAAAAAGGTTAGGCGCCACAAGTTTTCTTTAGGCCAAACTTGAAAAGGGCATAAAGAAAAATACTGTAAGGGATACTATATTTAACAAAACTATAAATGAATTTCTGTAATAAATAAAGTTTGAAATTTTGAATTGAAAAAAATGCCTTTTGTGTATAAGCAACACAATTGGTTGCCAGTGAAAGTGACTTGATAAGTGAAGATACTAAATAACAGGGCGGTAGAGACCAAGCAAAGCGTTTAAAGAACTTATCAGTAAGCTGAAATAAAATTAATTTATGCATAAAAAAAATATGGTCAACATATTTATTGAATCGATCAACGTAGGCATACTGCGCACCTAAATAAATAAAAATATAATAATGAATTAATTGTAAGCTACAGGAAAAAATTCAGTGTACCTACAACTGTGTAGCCTTCCTCCTAATAATTTAATAAACAAAACTTGACTTCGGCAATTGAATTCGACTGTACTACCGTAAATGATTTAAAATATTGTTACAATGGTACTGAAGGTATATCAAACACAATAAAAAGTACATAAACAAAATGGTACAATAGTCACAATAACCTAGGGTTGGATGTTTTTTTTTTTTTATGGTGAATACATTTCGTTTTTAATAGATTTAGTTATATTATAAACTCAAAAAGGGACTTCAACTGAACTTCAACATAAGATCAGTGAAATATGATTTAATCGTTAACTAACCAATATTATCTATATAAAATGAAAAGGTACGTAACCTCAATGTTTAATTTAACAACGTGAATAGTGGTATTAAATTCCAGCAATCAACACAATCCACAGTTCCTCTTAGGTATGATTTGCACAATGGTTTTAATCGTAATAAGTTATAAATGATACATCTGACCTGTTTGTTTAGAAGAACAGAACGGTAAGGTAGAATCAGTCGCAGAAGAAGATGGGTTGTTTTATATTTGTTATATTAGTTCCAATCGCAACTATATAGTACAGGCTCGTACCATCTGGAATTTGTAAGGTCGTGTCTTGTAAATATGACAATTTGTATTTCTAATAATTACCTGTTGTTCATCAGTTAGTGGTAACATTGGAACAACAGTTTTCAAATCATTATGATATCCGTTTCACATCACTGTTGAGTCGTGGCCTAAAATACATTGAATGCATTAACCTATAAAGTTCTAATTTGGAGCAGTCGGTTTACACGACTTAATATAATAACCTGAGTTGAGTATGGTTCGTTTACACGTTTTTATCAGTGAACGGTTGTATGTTCAGCCGTATTTATCCGGTACTAATAGCGCTTCAAAATATGCATATATGTACGAATGGTAGAAACATCTGTTTGATAATTACGAAACGCAAGTATATTTTCCGCATAGAACCGGTTCTGTCATTTTTGCATTACGCCAGGTAATTTAGTGTATACGAAATACAGTCATGAGACACGTGTCCAGTTAATTACTCTGCTTCTAAAGTACACCACATGAATCACAATATTTTGCCAATTACGAACGGCATAATTTGTTGATAATAGAATGAAACCAGAAAATTTATCCATACATAATGCTGAGTTATCCGTTTGGTTACTGACTAATGCATAAATTAACATGAATAGCCTAGTTCAGGCTCTGTGTAGATGGACCCATCTCAAAATTGACCATCACGATAAAGACTCCAGTCCATACATTGATGGAGACTATATGTGACTCAAAGTTGAGATGTTAGTCTTAACAGGATTCTAAACCGTTCAGTTGAATAACGTCTGAATCAGGGTAAGAATCGTCCGTTGTAACTCGGTGTCACTAATGCTGATACAATAGCCCAGAAAGCAGCAATTATCAATTATTCACATTCACTATGGTATGTTTATGCGAAATTTTATTTCGTTCGTATAGGATGAACCCGTAGTGGGAGAAAATTTCAACATGTTTACCTCTAAATACACGAAATTCATCAGCGACCACCCCACAAAACAACATATATTAATAATACACTACCCTGCTACTCATAACTCACACTTACCAGAACCTTTTAGCTGAAATTCTAATTGCTTAGCATCCAAGATTTCCACTACCCTTTGCAAATACTCTTCGAAGACCATCCCGACACTCAATATATCATTTTCCGTTTGAAAGGACTTTAATTGGGCACTTTCTCTACTGCTCAGAGAGTACAACCCAAACAACTCAAAATTACATTTCAACGAGAAGTGTTTCTGCAACTGAATTGGTGTTAGTTTCAAAACATTCAATCTAACGTCACCCATAAACGTTTGCACATCCGTATGGGTATGCTTGGTGATAATCTATACGAGACAATGCGTTGTTTAAAAGCATTGCGAATCACTTCAACTCAAGTATTAACGAGTAGACACACACTTGATTTGTGCCTATTGCTTCTAAAGTGTCCTCGATAAGCGTATCGAGGAACGTCAATCGAACAGTCCGTGCAGTGCACAATTTCAACACTTTTGCTATTTTTATTTTGTACTGGTTCGCTGCTTTGGTATGACTTACGCTTCCGTGAGTTGTTCAAACCCGATGGTCCTGGTTGCTCAAGGGAAGAAGCAACATGCCTGTGCCCTGCTTTGTTTGTGTCAGAAGGCTTTGGTTGTACCACAACATTCTGTTATGTACCGTTTCGTGCAGTGGTAAGCTGAGTAAATCACTGTGAAGTTGGTGCAATAGATGACACCCTTATACAAAATGCGGTTCGTTGATGACGAACTAGAGAATCCCTTCTGGAGAACTCTTTCATACATTCACACTGGAAACGGTAATTTTCACTTGTAAAGCATTGTATATCATTACACTTCCAATAGTTTAAGACAAAATATTCACTTGAATATGAAGGGAGAGAAAATGCACTTACTCTGCGTTGCAGACAAGTTGGTTTGTACTAGTAGAACTATGAAAGCGTGCAATTACAAGGTTATAGAGTAACTGGTAGTACTAGAACTACTATGGTTATATATATATATATATATATATATATATATATATATATATATATATATATATATATATATATATATATATATATATATATATATAATATACATAGTATAAGAAAGAACTTACCTCTATTATATGTATGCTGTTAGTTCGGCTTTGTTGTAACTAGATAACTGTAAACTTTAAATGATCTCTTTATAATGCAAAACAAGGTTGCAGGTGTATTTTTTGAAAAAATTTGATTACCTTATAAAGGCTAAAATCATCAAGGAAAAACATGCAATTATAATGTACATTTTATGTTACAATGACATAATAAAGTAAAATATTCTCTTATATATACACTTGTGACCTACTTCTTTTAGTTCCTTTAACGTTCGGTGCAATTAATAACAACTATTTCAGTAATGTTACGTCAAAACAATGCAAAGTGCAAGTAGATACATTATGATGTGTGTATCTGTACTTCTAGTGCATCTGGATATATTGTGCCTTTTTTGGATATATTATGGCTTGATAATTATTTTTACTTGGTAAGCATAAAATTTTATATTTATACATAAAATTAATACAGAACTTTATTTCAATACTTACACTTTATTATTAAAAATTTACATCTTTCATTAAGTATATAGAACTTGTTTTCACTCATGCATTTATGCATTTTACAGTAATTTACATATTTCAATATTAGCATTCAACTTATGGTTAAGTGTATATACATTAACAATATTTCATTCAAATGTAAATTCTGAATACGATTAACGATGTCTTCGTTTGAATTTATTTTAATTACTTTCACTATTAAACCAAATTAAAACTTCGCATTACATATATTAATTACATAAAAAGCATTTTCAAACATTCATATAAGTATTGATATGGCAAAGGTAGTATTTATTACACGCTAATACATTTCACTTATAACCATTACTTGCTTGTAAATACTATTCTATCACCGTTTTAACTGAAATTTATAAGTACTTTATATATATATATATATATATATATATATATATATATATATATATATATATATATATATATATATATATATATAATCTACATTATTCTTTTTTTCTATAGCAAAATTAATATATATATCAGTCTAATATTTATTTGTTTCTTTACAGTTCACACATCAGCACTCTTTTTCCACCATAAGATAGGTGTAATGAAACAGAAGTGATAAGGACTTTTTGCATTAAATCTAACTGTTTTACTTGTTACGTACAAAGGGATATTCGTAGAAATTGTGGCTAAAGTGCTGCAACATAGATAAAGGAATTAGCTGGAAGCTCAGTCTGTCGGTTAAGCACTTGGATGCATGATTTGGCAGGAGAGAAGATATACATAAATTTAAAAGGGCACCACTTGATTTAATTTTATATCGCCCCTCTATCAAGAAAAGGGCTACGGCCACAGGACAAAAGAGACAACTAAAATAAAATGGTGAACTAAGTCCACACTGACAAAGGACTGGCTAAAGTTGATCAGATCACAGGATTAACGAAACAACTTACGATCGTTTAACACCACTTATTTAATATACCCACTGTAAAATAGCATAAATTTTTATAATAATTAAATGTTCATAAGTATCTAACATAAAAAATTATGGAGCGCCAACTCGCAGACATAAATGCAATTCTTTCAGGAAATATTCAATACATCAATCAATAATACATGAAATACAATATATCTACAAAGTAAACCACCAGTAATCAACTTACCTTTCAACCAATCTAGAAAAACTATGAATTATACTTAAAATTTACATAAGCAGACACAATACGGTCCGGCATCTAGCGTTGACCCTAAAGAAAAGAATGCCCAAACATGTATATAATTATCCGAAATTGAATACTTGTACACCGATATTCCACGAAAGCTCTCCGTCGGACTAATCTATCAGTTTCAATCAACCGGACGAAAATAAACCCCAAATATAAAGCGAAAATTATCACTAGATGTCTACCCTGTTGTTTACCTTATGCAAGAAAAAATTAATGTAGTTAATATGAGCATTACAGACAAAGTAAGCATGAAGAGTTTAGAAAATTCAGAAAGGCTAAGTTCATTACAGATTTGGCAATTACAGTGCAAGAATTTAAGAAATTTGCAACACAGATTGACACATTCATTAGTAAGCATATGTTTACAAACCAAAAATTACAGTGTTGTACTAAACAACTATTAAATTGTAATCAGTGAAAAGTAACAAAAATTTTTCAACCCCAATGATCAGAAATAAATATGCAATTTAATTTACACAGTAATTGAAATAAATAACTTTTTATACAACTCCAGCAGTTAGCATAATTTATGAGACACCTTGTACATTTCGACTCAACAGTAGCGTTCCGTCAGCTAAACAGCTGATTGCATGTACAGTAAACACCGACAGTTCTAATGGTTGAACAACTACGGTTTGATATCAAAATAAAGCTAGTACATAAGAAAAGTTAGAAATTGATAGCTAAAATACAAATTATATTGCAAAGTTAAAGGTAAGTATAAGCGAAACTATGAAATAACCCAAATTATCTTTTATAGGTACAAATGTAATATTACTCTCGATTACTAAGAAAAATATTTAACAGCAAGTATAAGCATTAATTCAGTAATAGTAATTGCGGAAACACACTAATACAATGTAGCAAGCCAGTAATGTAATTGTTATAAGAATTTCAGTAATGTACAGGTAACGAGAGCCTCGTAATGTAGAAAAGCTAACAAAAGTCACTCACCGTAGGTAAAATTTTGCATGCGTGTAACAATAATACTTATCCGAAACTAGTCGTAGGTGTAACGTATATTTCTTCAGTTAATGCGGAAGATACTAGAGAAGGAGTAATCGTAAACTGTTTCCATTCAGGTTCGAAGACCCATAACTAATATTTCACACCTCGGATGAATGATATCCAAATGTGCTGTCAGAAATGGTTTAACTATCTCTTATGGAAGCACGAAAGATGTTAATCTTGTAAATGTGTAAAGGACCAAAAAAACCTACATAAGACAACTATGTTAGAATTTAAATCAATACCCAAATTTTTATAAGATATGATCTTTATGCTGTATTAAAATTTCAAAACATGTACACATGCATTTCAAAGTTATGTCTAGTAAATAAGAAAAGAAAGTGAATAGCTTACCTCTTGACTGAAGCTAACGTGTAGTAGAAACAAAAAATTAAAGCCGAACTAAAATTGAAATCCCAACAGGATTTATTTATATGGAAAAGATTAAATCCAGCAACAGGCTGTTTTAAAATTTTACTTGAAAAATGCAATCAAAGTTTTAAGGAAACCTTTTCCAAATTTTCATTTGCTTCTAACTACGCATTAAATTTCTTTGCCAAAATGGCGTTCTTCCTTCTTATCAAGGTACCAGAAAACACAAAAAGAAAGATTAATTTCTACCAATACTCGAATTTTAAAACGGTCACATGTTTGAAAAATCTCCTATAAGAACGAATTTTATTGGCAATGTTACCATTTTCCAATAACATATAGGATGGTCGTAACTAAAGACCATAAATTTATAAACTAAATTTACACGTATCAATCTTGTTAACGAATATGTGCTCCAAAGTTTATAATACTATAACTGCATTTGAAAATTGTAAACTTGAATTTATTTTAGAATTTGTTTCTACCGAATGTTTACTTATATTAAAATTCTTCTTTTTATATGATACAAGAAATAATTAACAGATCACTTTTTTTACTTATGATTTTCTAGTGTCATTCCTTTTTTCTATACAACAATTAACACATAGGTCTATTTTTTCATTCTGTTAAAGTTCACTCAGCATCAGGTTCATCTCCACATCAGATAATCCGGTATACGGATTGGTGTAATTATACAAGTGGAAAGGACCTTTTGCACTTGTACTAAATCATAATGTTTTATTCCTAGAGAAATGATATATCTGAATAATAAAATGAATACATGTGTACATACAACAAATAAATATGTTAACATATCAGAGAATTGTAAAAAATTACATAAGCAGGCCTTGAAAAGTGAGATGGCTGTTGAGTAGTAGGGTGCTCATGGTCTTGATGTAAAGATGCAATGGTCTACATATTTTGACATCTTGGAAATGTGGTAATTGTCAAGTACTTGTAAGTAGCGACACAATTAACTACATATTGCGTACCCTTGAACGTGACCTTAAAGTAGCGACACAAATGACCTAGGTATTGGTAACCTTGAATTGGTACCTTGGGAAAGTAGTACAGCATGACCTAGGCATTGCGCAACCTTGAGCGGTGGGACCTTGAAATGTAGTAACCTTGAAATGTGGGACCTTGGAATGTGGTGTGTTCTAAGTCTTCAATCTTACCTACTAAAGTAATGTAAAAACGGATATATAATCATAATTTAAAAACAGTTGTTCCATTGTTACCGTTAACTGATGAAGAAAAGGTACTATATCAACAAAGTCGAAATTGAAATATATGCAACAATTTTTATGGACGATCTTACAAATCGTAAGGTACAGATCACTGCCACGTCTCTGGTAAGTATCGTGTGCTGCATTCTAATTGTAATTTAAGCTATAAATTACCATCATTATCCCAGTTTTTCCATAATTTGTCTGGTTATGATGTCCATCTGTTCATAAAGCACTTAGCGAGTGAAACGGAATAAATTAACGTACTCCCTATTAATAGCAGAAATATATGCGTTCGTAACCATATTCTTGTAAATAAATTTATAAACAGTCTCGGTCTTATGGAAAGAAAACATATTAATTTGCCATTCGTTGGCAGTTGTAGGTTCTTGACGCATCCTTAGATACCCTCTCTCAGAATTTATCAGACGAACAATGCATAGAGTTGAAAATGTTTTCTTGATGATAAGGACTTTAACTTAGTTAGAAAGAAGGATAATTTCTACGTACGTAGTCATTCATAAATTAGGCGATGCCACTGTTCTTCCTAAGATAAATTCTAGATAAAATGCGTGATAAAAATATAACCTATGAGGAATACTGCCGTGTCCTACTAGTGTGGGATTACTTCAAGTGTAATACACTTGGTGATTATGTGGATATATATCTAAAATCGAAGTGCTGCAGTTTGCTGACGTGTTTAAAGCTTTAGACGGATATGTATGGGCGTAGATGGATTAGAACCTGCACAGTATGTTACCATACCTAGTTTGAGTTTGATGCCATGTTAAAATGTACTATAGATAGAATTACTGACTGATATAGGTATGTATCACTTTATCAAGAACGATATTCGTGGAGTGATTACATGTGTTAAGCGGAGAGGATAACAACGAGTGTAATCCAAACTATGACCCTACTCGTCCTAAACTGAGTTTGCACAGTATTTGGATGCCACGAAATTATATGGATGGAGTATGCGTCAGTATCACTTAGGGTGGGCTTATGTAGTTAACTCAAGATGAAATTTCTATTTGATGCACTGAAAATTAATGATGATGATGATGTGGTATCTAATAAAAGTAGATATACATATTCACTCCACCTGCGCGATGAACACATTGAATATCCTTTTGCGCTGAAACTATATGTGCACCACATTTACAGAGAAAAACTAATTCTAACTTGTGTTATAAAACCAACTGTGTATACATAACCGATATTTAAAACAATGTATAGCGCATGGATTAATTGTTATTCGTGTTCATAGATTTCGTCAAATCCGTGGTTAGTACCATACATAGACCTAAATACTGCTCTCCGAAATCAAGCAAAGAGGAAATTCTAAAAGGATTTCTTTAAATGCATGAACAACGGTCTATTTGGTAAACAATGTAGAACGTTGACAAAACACGAACACTAAAGTTATTAACGCATTGAGAAAATAATGGTCGTCGGTTAGATCTAGCACGATACGTCGCAAAACCACAATTTAAGAATTTATTCAATTTGCTGACAAATCATTTGCAGTGAAATTGTTGAAACAGGTTGTTACTTATGAAAAACCCGTATATATCAGATTTAGTATTTAGATCTTTCCAAAATTGTAATGTATCGATTTGTTTATTGCGAAGCCATTACAGTAATAATGTAATGTTGCTCTATACGGACTCTGACACTTTAATTGTCGAGATAGCAGCTGACGATGTGTACGTATACATGCTGCAGCGAAAGGCGTTAAGAAAGTTGTAATTCAAAAGTGCTGAAGGAGGTAGACTACAAATTTGTTGCAGAGGCGTCTGATAAAACAGTAATCTGTAACATGCTCGTGTTTAGATCAACTTTATATATATATATATATATATATATATATTGAGATAATATTTACAGTGCTAAATATGGTAGTAATATAAGAATAAGTTCAGTATAGAAGGCACATTAAATTCAGAGTCATTGCAATGGATTTAGTTAAACATATATGTAAACCGCAGGTTGTTTAAATTAAAATTAACATAAAACAGAGTACATGTGTGATTATACACCATATTGTTTGCTATTTGGTTTAAGTTTCACAAGTATTCCATTATAATCATGGCTATACAAGAGAATTATTCACAAAAATAGATTCCGATCATCTTCGACAGTGTTAAAATTTGTATTTGCTTTAATAAAATTCATGTTATTCAATTGAATAAGGATATCCTGTTCTGGTAGCATAATCTGCTTCAGTTCTGAAAATAAAAGAAAATAATTTGTATCAGGTAACGTAGGTGAAGTAAATTTTATGATAAAGTTTAGGGAAAAAGACGATTTTATAAAAGATTCATATAACTTACAAGTGAAAAATGTTAAATTAAACAATTATTATGAAAATAACTTACATATTAGTGTGAAGAGAAAGTGTTGCAACGTAAATTAACATCATAGTGTTGAGAAACCAGGTTATGTCATCTCCGAACATAGATGTTGAGATGGAATATTTCAAATTAAACTATATTGGTGTTAGAGTCTGGTGTATCATGTTTTTTGGGTCATAAAATCCATTTCTATTTGCAGTTTTCCGGTAGATAAAAGAAGGTAGGTACAATAAATTTGTATATGTAAAATTGCATAATTGTTGAAACATGTATGGATTAAGTAGTTTAAAAGTAAATGAAGCAAATGGAGTATCGTTGGAAAGGAAATTTTGTGTAGAGTCCAATGCTAATAATATTTTTAAGATCAATCCTCACATAAGAAGGTAATGTGAAAAAGTAGTAATTTAAAAATTTTAGAAAAATGAACAACTAAAGAGAATTAAGGGCTGTTGTGCTTGTATGGTAAAATTGCTCCAACAAAATTGGTTGTTTGGGAAAACTTTTGTACTGCATTTGTTAACTTTTTAATTTAGTCTGCATACAATCTTCAAGCTGAAAGCATGTCACTCGATATGTACAGTGCATCCCATTTTGGTTGAGACAGCCAAGTATCTCGGTTGTTGTTGAAGATAGAACCTTGCGGTTTTGGCGATCCTGTGCCATTTTTTTGTGAAACTCAAGATGTCCTGAACGGATTTCTCCTAAATTCTTTCGTTCATAAGTTACAGAGAGTTTTTGAAAATTCACACTTTTTGGAGCCCCTCCATATCTACGAAGTTTCTCAGCGATAATGTCAAATTGAAAACTTATCCCACAGAGAATTTTATGTAGAATTCAGTGGCGCACTCAATTTTTTTTTTCGGGTTATGGTTATGGAGATACGACTCAAACTTATGATTTTTTAATGGAACACCCTGTATTTTATCACCTCATTAAATTCCTTATGTTTTTTCCTTCAAAATGATATATAACACATAAACATATATTCTTCAAAAATGTTCCAAAATTACTAAAACATTGATTTTTAATAGTGGGCTATGGATTTTTCATACAAAAAAAAGTTCAAATTGAAGAAACGCTACTTGTGATTTTTCCATGAAAGGAACAAGGACAATACTAACACTAATTCACTAACAAAACACAAAACGTAGGTAACTAATAGCAATAAATAGATAGTAATAAAAAGTTCATAATGTAAAATAAGCAACTAATTAAATATTTACTCATGCTATTTCGTTTCGAAATTATTCGGTAACTTATTCATTGAATTGTTCAAATTGATTCTATTTTCCCTAACATACAATTGACACAATTTCTTAATACGTCTTAATGCATTTAAAATTATGAAACGCTGATTTTGTAAATTCTGGAAAACTGCCTCTGTTGTTGCACGAAGTTCTTCAATATTATTGTGCCTCTTACCTTTATTTTCAAAAACCCCACAAAAAAAGTCCAACACTGACAAATCAGGTAACCTTGCAGGCTACCTAATGGGCCCATTTGTTCCAATCCAATGGTCCTGGAAAATTTCTTCTAAAAATGGCACAATCAACCTCGAATTGTGGGCAGGGGCACCGACTTGTTGGAAGTAAATGGCATTAAGATAGGCGAGGGGAACATTCTCCAGGAATTATGGTATTATTTCTTCTAAAATTGCCAAGAACCTATTCGCGTTGAGAGTCCCTTAAAAATGCGGTATTTTATTGATGTCCCCAATAAGAAACAGGCTACATTAAAACCAAATTGACCATGTTGTTGTTCCTCAAAAATTAGGTGTTGGTTTTCATCATACCAGTGCCTTGTATTTTGCCTATTAAATAAACCGCCACTGCTCATATGGGCTTCATCTGGCCACATGACTTTACTCGCAAAATTATTGTCTCTTCGAGTTTGGTTCAAAAACCAATTACAGAAATTCACACGCCTCGCTGCATCACCAGGGTCTAATGCTGGACAATATTCACTTTATAGGGTTTCAATTTGGGTTTTTTTAATCCTTTGTACCCGTGATCGGGGAACGCCAGTGTCATTTTCTAACTTCGTACAAGAAGTCTGAGGAGAGGCACGGATGCTGGCTAAGACATTTATTTCATCTAGTTTATTATTTTACTTGTTATACGTCTTGGGTCGGGGTTTAGAATACGCACCATAATTTAGTAGATTATTCTTTAGTCGAAATATCGTTGCTCGACTAGGTTGACGCCTGTCTGGATATCTAACGTTTTAAAAACAATATGTCATATAATGTCTTATTGTAAATTACTAGTTTACCTGTTTAAATATAATTCTAATGCTTCGTCAACATTTTCATGGCATTGATTGAAACATTGTGTGATATGATACTTTTCGTTGTTCTGAAAAAATGTTTCAGCCATTACAAAATTTCACAAATTAACAAAATCACGACAGCAGATGTGTTGATTTCTCCACAGTCATTTTATAAAACAGTGCCCCAAAAAGCAACAACAGTGTTTGTAGCATCCATGACCTACTATAAAAAAATCACAAATAATAATACCTGTAGTAAAACTTTGAAATCCATAGCACTCTATTAAAATTCAATGTTTTAGTAATTTTGGAGCATTTTTGAAAACTTCATGTTTATATATTATATATCATTTCGAAGGAAAAAAAATAAGTAATTTAATGAGACAATAAAATAGCAGTTAGTTTGGGTCTTATCTCCATAACGATACCCAGAAAAAAAAATTGAGTGCGCTCCTGGATTCTACGTAAAATTCTCTATGGGACAAGTTTTCTATTTGACATTATCGCTGAGAAACTTCTTAGATATGGAGGGGATCCAAAAAGTGTGGATTTCCAAAAACACCCTGTAATTTATAAACGAAAGAAGTTAGACAAAATCCGTTCAGGCCATCTTGAGTTTCACAAAAAGTGGCACAGGACTGCGGAAACCGTAAGCTTCTATCTTCAACAACGACCGAGATATCTGCTGTCTCGTCCAAAATGGGATGCACTGTACATGTGATCATATTTAAGATTGATCATGTGTTTCGCATAACCTAAATTAAATTAGAAACATGACAATTGAACATTTTTTAAACTACTTAATAGTGATGTTAATGTTAATTATTTTGGAAGTGATGTCGAACTGATAAACAAACGAATGTTAAATCATGCTTTAAATTTTTTTTACAATATAAATGTTTTTAAACAAAGTTATCATTGTATTGTTATTTCAATGCAATAAAATTAAAAGTTCCAACTAAATAAAATTTTATGCAGATAAATTATTGTATTTAACAATACGATAACCTAAAATAAAATTAATGCATTTAAATATGAAATAAACAAAATCAAAGTGTTCATGGACTATCTTGAAGAAATATTTCATCATCGCGCCTGTACAAGATGATGCGGTATATCAAACACCGTTAAACCAGTATACTTCATGGGATTCCAAACACATATGATTTGGATAATTAATTTTCAATAATGAAAATTGGAGCAGATGAAAGAAAATTTATATCAATGTAAGTTAATGAACCCTATATTATTCGAGGTCATGTTGATGATTATTACTTATCACCTAGGTGTACATATGTAAAGATTCGAGTAGATTACATACAAGTTTGCAAATAGCACAACTCATTGATTTTATATTGATGCAATATCGTTTTAAAAAGCAAAATATACTTACTGAAATTATATATGATTCATTGTCTGTCTCTGATGTAAATCGTGTACAAGTTCAACTCAGTGATATCCCCATGCGCGCACTATGTTGTGTAATCGCATATGATACAAGGTGTTGAAGAATAATATTTTTTTACGATTCCAAATTTATTTCAAAAGAATAATTGATCATTATTTTGCTATAGAATTTAACATAATGTTTAACAACATCCAAAATTTATGGCGCCAAAATTTTTTTACAACAATAATTGAATTTTATATTGCACAAGAACGTAACGTAAATGATTAATACTATTTTAACTAAGTTAAGTTGGAACTCTATCCCCTGGCGAGCTAGTCGGGGCGAAATAAATAAATCTAATTAATTTCATAGAACCATATTCCCCAGAGCTTTTATTCTTAGAGTTTATTAAACAGAGCAATAAAATGGCAGCCGCAAACGTGAGGCGAATTAGTTTAGTTTAAATAGTTAGGTGTAAGCGTAGTTTATTTTTCATGAGTTAATTTTTTTTTAGTATAAAAGTTAGTATAAGGTATTTCAATCGTTAATTAAGTAAATTCGTTTATTGTGTGTGGAAAATAAGGATATTAGGACAACAAGGTGAGGTAAGGCATAAGGGAACAAGATTTTAATTATAAGAAGAAAAAATATAAAAGAGACGAAAATTTTTGATCAAGACACTCAAGGAAAACAATATCCACAGGAGGGAGAAGGGTCGAGTCATAAAATGGCAAATAAAGGACCATAAATTGAAAAGATGGCTAAACATAAACGAATTAAAAGAAGACAAAAATAAATTACAAAAAAATTGAATGAAAAATTGGAAAATTTACATAAAAAGAGGGAAGAAGACGTGAGAAAATTAGAAGAAAATAACAATAAATTCGCAGATAGATTAGAAAGAAATAGGAAAGAAGGTATACGGAACATAGAAGAAAGTATGGAAAAATTTCAAGAGAAAATATACAAACAAATGACAGAATTTAAAAATGATAAGCATGAGTTGTAGAAAAGAATTGATGATGTGCAGGAGAATGCGAGTAGAGACATGCACACATACGTACACGGGGAAAATGAGAAAATACGGATCAATATGCAAATAAATCAAGAACAGGTAGATGAGAAATTGGAAAGGATGAGTAGGAAGGTTATTAAAGAAAATGTGGACATAAGAAAAGGAGTAGCACAAACCAACAGCATAATACGACATGTAAAGGAAGAGATTTAGGCCAAATTGTGCATGTATGATCAAAATTTTATTGAATTAAGAGATAGAGAGCAGCCAAGAACATTTATGGGACACCTTTTGTGGGGACAAGAGTTATTCTACAAATACTAATGGAAAAAACAGGAATAATCGATAATGTTCATTGAAAATATAGAAGGGTACTTTGTTGATACCAAAAGTAATAAGCAACGGATGCACTTAGTGAAGAAAATGCTAAAAGGGAATGCGGAATTGTGGTTTAATTTGGTACAAGACCAATGTACCGAATACAAGCAATTCAAAAATATGATTTGGGAAGAATTTTGCAAGATCTTAACGTGACAAGAACATGAGTGTTTCAAGATATATATATATATATATATATATATATATATATATATATATATATATATATATATATATATATATATATATATATGTGTTTGTATGATATATTTAAAGTGATATAATAGGTGATTTTGAGTCGATTTAAGCAAACATACTTATATCAAGTGTTACCGTTTTTGAGATAATGCCACTTTTAATATTTCTTGATTTTACCGTGCTTTTCTGCAAATATCAGTGTACAAGCGTAATAAGTCTTATCGCAAACTATACTAAGTTTTTATGTCTCATGAAGTGATTGTTCATATTATTTTATCAGAAAATAAACTATCTTTGGTTCTTGCAAGAACTTTAAAATAAATTTTAATTTGTAAAAAAGCAATCACTAAAATTCAAACGTGGATTTAGTCTAAAATCTTTCGTTATTTTTTTCTAATTTCAGTAAAATTCTTTGGGCAATGGTCTTTAAGATAGCATGAATAGATTTGAAAAATTTTCACAAATTGAAAAAATTGAATTTAATTATCCAAAATACCCCTAGGCGCATTCAAAACGTAAAATAGCCCTTCATTATTTAGTTTAAATAGTTTAAAAAGCAGATTTTAGAAAATGTTTTGCGGTTATCGCTCCACCCAGTACTTGAGTTTACAGAAACTGTTTCTGAATTCAAGATTTCTTTCACCTCACTAACACTGAAATGTAAAATTTTCTTAGCAAAATCGAGTTTATTTTCAAGTGAATCTACATTGCTATTTAAAACGTCACTTTTGACTTTTCGTTTATTTAGTGGAAATAATTTCAATTGTGGTAAATTTAATACAATCGTGCAAAACAGTATGAGCATCACGAACATTAAGGGTTGTACCGGTCTTCGGCCAAATTCGCTATCGCTCAGCCTCCAAACATGGCCGGCGACCGGTAAACGTCCCTTACTGTTCTTGATACTCAATATAATATTGCCTCGTGCAGTACTAATTTTGAACACCAATAATAATACTATTAATGTTTTAATAAATCGGACATTTTCTAAAAATCTGCTTTTTAAACTATTTAAACTAAATAATGAAGGGCTATTTTACGTTTTGAATGCGCCTAGTACTTTGGTAATTAAATTCAATTTTCCAGTTTGTAAAAATTTTTTTGTAAATCTATTCATGCTATCTTAAAGACCATTGCCCAAGGAAGTTTTACTGAAATTGGAAAAAAAATTAACGAAAGATTTTAGACTAAATCCACGTTTGAATTTTAGTGATTGCTTTTTTACAAATTAAAACTTTCATGTTTAAGAAGTTCTAGGCAAGAACCAAAGACATATTAGGCTTTTCTGATAAAAGAATATGAACAATCACTTCATAAGGAATAAAAAACTTAGTATAAATTTGCGATAAGACGGCTTGTTACTCTTGTACACTTGGATATTTGCAGAAAACACGGTAAAATCAAGAAATATTAAAAGTGGCATTATCTCAAAACGGCAACACTTGGTATATGAGTATGTTTGCTTAAATCGGCTCAAAATCACGTATTCTATCACCCTTTAAATCTTTGCATCGATGTACCAAACACCTTTATATATATATATATATATATATATATATATATATATATATATCGCCGAACTAGATAAAGTAGCAAAAGAAAAGTACCACTACAAAGCACTCAATAGAGAGCAAGTTAAAATTCAATCGGAAGATGGTCAAACATATAGCAGCATTATTAAAATGTTGAATGACAAAAGACTCAATGTCACACTTACAAGCCCAAGCAAGACAAAAGCTTTAGATTAGTACTAAAAATGTACACTATTCAACAGATCTTGATGAAACAAAGCAAAGCTTAAAAGCTTTAGGGCACGACGTAACAAATATCTGGGATGTCAAACGACAAAGTACAAATATACGGCTACCCAGGTTTTTCATAGATCTGAAGCAAAGCACTAACAACAAGGACAACTATAAAGTCAAATTATTAATGAATACTAGTGTGACATTCGAAGCACCGCACACTAAAAAAAATATACCCCAATGTACGCGGTGTCAACAATATGGACACGCAAAGAATTTCTGCAAAAAAAGCCCACGCTATGTAAAATGCACAGAAAATCACTTAACATATGACTGTCCTAGAAAAATAAGAAACAACGAAGTCAAATGTGTTAACTGTAATGAAAATCACCCTGCTAATTACAGAGGGTGTATTGTACATAAGCAGATTCAGCAAAAACTTTATCCGCAACTGAGAAATTAAGCAAGTGAACCAAGAGCTTTCAGAACACAATATACTCAACCCAATGTACCCTATGCTCAACACATGCAACAAAACTCACAACAAATAAACAATCCAAATCAAGCAAATCTATCACTGGCTGCCCAACCAACAAGCGATATAGTGGAGCTAAAAAATATGATGAAAGATCTCATAAGTCAAATGAGCACAATGATGAATCTTATTTCCACCTTAGTTAGTAAAATGTCATACAGGCTCAGTTGTTTAAAGTGGGTGTATGGAACGCCAACGGATTATGCCTACACGCACAAGGAGTCAAATTATTTATACAAACTCATCACTTAGACGTAATGCTAATATCAGAAACACATTTCACCAACAAAAGTCACCTAAAATTCCAAAATACTACGTATATGACACCAAGCATCTTGACGGTACTGCACACGGGGAACCGCAATCATCATTAGAGAAGCAATTAAGTATTACGAAATAGAAGGCTATTGTAAAGAAAATCTACAAGCAACTACTGTGGCTTTGGAAGATAACGTAGGAACATTAAATCTGTCGGCAATATATTGCCCTCCTAAATATAACAACAAACAAAAAGACTTTGAAAATTATTTTAAAACACTCGGAAATAAATTCATCTCGGCTGGGCACTGGAATGCAAAACATCAACACTGGGGTTCACGGATAACTCTAACAAAAGGCAGATAATTATACGTAGCTTTAAAATCAAACAACCTTACTGCAATATCTACTGGACAACCTACCTTCTGGCCTACAGACAAGAAAAATTCCGGATTTACTAGATTTTGGCATTGTAAAGGGATAGATGTCAAAAGCTGAAGGCAGAGGCCTGCTTCGATCTCTCATACGATCACTCGCCAATTATAATCACGCTACATTCCAGCATACTAGAAAAACAGAAACAGCCTACACTATATAGCAAGCAAACAAATTGGGAGGTTTTCCGAACAACACTAGATGACCTAATTAATTTAAACATATCATTAAAAACACCATCAGAACTTGATCTTGCAGTAATTGATCTCACCAACTCAATACAACAAGCAGCTTGGACTGCTACACCAGATAATAACTATGCCACCGTCGAAGAAAATCTTCCTGTAATAGTTAAAAATGAAATTCACGAACGAAGAAAATTCAGAAAAAAGTGGCAATTAACAAGATACGCAAATGATAAGAAAAAATTTAACAAGGCAGCGAAATAACTAAAGGAACTACTAATACAAATAAAAAATAAATCCTTTGAAGAATACCTCAGTAACCTATCAGCAACAGAAGCCACAGAATATTCATTGTGGAAAACCACAAATATCCATCCCTCCAATAAAAGACCAACATGACAAATGGGCAAGAAGTAATAAAGAAAAGCTGCAGCATTTGCAGGGCATCTAAGAAATGTGTTTAAACCACACGAAATACTCGTAGCAGAACAGGAACGGAAAGTTCAGTAATTTCTAGATACTCCCTATCAAATGGATATTTCGATAGAAAACTTTAGGATTACTGAAATCAAAGACACAATTGTACAACAAGTAAACCCTCAAAAAGCCCCAGGGTTTGACTTGATTAATGGCAAGGTGTTGCAAAACCTAACAACCAAAGGCTACAGAGCGATACAACAGCTTTTTAACGCAATATTGAGACTTGGCTACTTCCCTAGAACATGGAAAGTGACGCAAATTATAATGTTACAAAAACCAGGTAAGAATCCACACGAACAAGTTCCTATCGTCCAATAAGTTTATTGCCAATTCTGTCAAAAGTTTTTGAACAAGTTCTTAAAACGAATAAAGCCCATTTTAAAGCATAACAACCTTATTCCAAATCACCAGTTTGGTTTTAGGAGCCAACACAGTACTATAGAACAAATACACAAAATAGTCAACACGATAAATAATGCATTCGAAGAAAAAAAGTACTGTTCGGCAGCTTTTCTTGATATCAGCCAGGCCTTTGACAAGGTCTGACATGAAGGTCTTCTGTAGAAGCTTAAAGAAAAACTACCATACAGCTTTGCGGTCGTTCTTAAATCATATCTAGCGGACAGACAATTCCTAGTGAAGTATCAGGATGAATATACAGAATTGCTCCCAATTCAGTCAGGAGTACCACAAGGGAGTGTCTTAGGGCCCATCCTATATATTTTATATACGTCAGATCTCCCAATCTCCAACAGAACCGCAGTAGCCACGTATGCAGACGATACTGCAGTGCTTGCAGTCCAACAATTGCTACAGAATATTTGCAGGAAAACTTAGATCTTATACAAACATGGTTAACCAAATGGAAAATTAAAGCCAACGAACAGAAATCAGTGCATGTAACGTACACTTTAAATATAGAAACATGTTCTCCGGTTACAATAAATGGTAAACAGCTGAGTCAAGCAGATGATACAAAATACCTGGGAATGTATATAGACAGGGCGCCTAACATGGAAGAAACACTTATTCACAAAAATAAAACAGCTTGGTATCAAACTACAAAAATGTATTGGCTGATTGGCAGGAATCTCAATTAACGCTAGACAACAAATTGCTAATATATAAGGTAGTCTTAAAGCCGATATGGACCTATGGCGTGCAACTGTGGGGCACAGCAAGTAATTCGAATCTGGAAATACTTCAAAAATTCCAAAATAAAGTATTACGAATCATAGCCGATGCCCCTTGGTATGTTACGAACGCAACAATTTCAAGTGACCTGCACGTACCATCGATCAAGGATGAAATCCAGGGCTTTAGTGTAAACTACAGTGCCATAACTGAAGTGCACCCTAATTTACTAGCAAGAAATGTATTCTCAGACAATATTGGTGAAGTGCATAGACTAAAAAGATTCAAGCCAAGTGACCTAATAGACAGATTTAATTAGGAATAGCATAACCATACTAATAACATATGTTATATCATTTTAATTAAAGGAGTGACTTCACTGGAAGTTATCTCCTACATGTTATTAATGTCTATATGTATACACTGTGTCTCTTGAATTTATGGACATAGGAATTCATGTTAAAATAAACTATTGTAAATATTGGCTTCCTAATTATTTTACAGTAAAATGTCAAATGTAAAACTTCTTAAGGAAAAAAGGCTGCTTCTTATGTTACAATTGTATTTACATTTGGTTCATCCGTTTTCGAGAAATTTAGGAAAAACTTAAGGGCTTTTTCGTAACTGGTCAAATTGCTTGCTTTAGACAGACAATGCTAACAATAATTATTAATTGTCATTGTAAATTATTAATTGTCATTGTAAATTATTCATTGTTCAAAACAATTCATTCATCATTAAAACTTTATTTGGGACAGATTATTACTTTTTAAAGAAAAATTTGTTTATAAAATGAATTATTACCATTGAAGAAAAAGTAAAATTTATTGTTTAGCTGCAAACGGAGATTTATTTGAACACTTGATCAAATAGTAGAAATGATGAGTTTTTGTTATTTATTTTCCAACAATTTTCATAATTAATTTGTTTATTTAGAATATCATCTTTTGTTTATAACAGACTTATTTTATTTGTGCTCCTTATTGTATTTATCCTGACACTTACATGGCTTATTAACGTTACCGGTTACGATAAAGCCCTTAAGTTTTTTCCGAAAACGGATGAAATAAATGTAAATGCAATTGTAACATAAGAAGCAGCCTTTTCTCCTCAAGAAGTTTTACATTCGACATTTTACTGTAAAATAATTAGGAAAGCCAATATTTACAATAGTTTATTTTAACATGGGAATTCCCTATGTCCAGAAATTCAAGAGACACAATTATAAAACTAAACACACAAAATACTTATTATCTAATAGGATAGATTGTAAGCATAAAGGAGTAATAAAAAAAACCCTGGCCTAATTAGACATGAATAGATGACTGCTCCCTCAATATAAATTGATCAATATATATATATATATATATATATATATATATATATATATATATATATATATATATAATAAAAAGTATCAAATCGCTCGATATTTCACGCCGGCCATCAATGAAGCAGCCATGGTGCAGTACTTGTCAAGGCAACTAGAGAACAACAACCAGGCATCTAGAAATATGGTGAATAATTACGAACAAAATCAAGATTATCAACGAAATATGAGGAATCAATTTAATCATAATTATCAGAATCGAGGGGGATATAATAACTATAATAGAGGGAGATTTAATAACCGTCTATTTGACAGCAACGGAAGAGACTATGGACGAGAGGGTTACCATTAAAGGCAGGAGGAGCAACCTAACGAAGAGAATATTAGAAGAGAGACACAAAAAAGTAGTAGGGGAAAAGATTATCAAGAACTTGTAGATAATCAGAACAGACGAGTAATCAGTAATCATTTAACTACTTCAAATCAAAATTCGGTGGAGAATGATCAAGCAGAGACAAATAACATTAGTCAAACAGAAAATTTTTCAGTAAAGAGCTTCCTCGTTTCTAACATTACTACCAAATATCAACACTAAAGAATTTATACAAATTGAACAAAATTTACAAGACCAATCACCTAAACAAAATTTACCATTCATTAATGTGGAAGTGAAGAAGTAGGTAAGATTGGACAGTTCTGGAACACACTACAATTTCAAGGTCCCACATTATCAAGGTTACCATATTCTCAAGGTACCACCAGCGCAAGGTTTAGGTAATTTGTGTAGACTACTTCCTCAATGTTCCGCTTGACAAAGGTTACCACATCTCCAAGGTGTAAAAATACGTAGGTCACCAACACCTAACAAATTCTCAAGGCCATTTGTACACTCTACCTACTCAGATAGCTATCTCACCTTTTCAAGGCTTGCTCATGTAATTTTTACAATTGTCTGATACCTCACTTACAACAGAAGAAAAGAATGATAGGTTAATATATTTATGCGTTGTATGTACAAATTTAATCAGTTTATTATTCAAATATATGATTTTCTCTAGGAATTAAACAATTTGATTTAGTAGAAGTGCAAAAGGTCCTTTCCACTTCTGTATCATTACACCTGCGTGGACGTGGTCTAAGTAATTGAGCGTATGTGCAGTGTGGTGTCCAGCGGAGATGTTCCTGTAGCGGAGTGTATAAAAAAATATATACCGTGAACGTGATACGGTCCCATGTTACTAGGCGATGGACGTAGAAGAGCCAGTACCACCCAGCGATAATAACAAACGCGGAATTTCGTTGAGCGGCACTGTTTCCTGACGCTATCGCATACATAACGTTGTAGAGGGGAGGAAGCACGGTGCGGTCAATAGGCATAGGAGTATGTGAAGCCCAAAACCAGCCATCGCCAATTTCATTGTCGTCAGTGCATCTCGTCATTGTCGTGCATGTCATCATCGTGGTTTTTGCCATTTCCGTGATCCTCGACCTCCGGAGCGGCGCTTGGTGCCCTGCAACTCTCATTATCTATGTCCTGTATACTGTTATGTATCTGTTCCTGTGCACTTAGATGGTCTAGTACGTCCGACAGGTCCTGAGCGCTATGTACTAGTTGTCGCATGTTGTTTGTGAGCGTGTCCATAAAGTTGTCCTCAAATCTACTCTCTTCAACGATGATTTCATTATAAAAGTAAGTGTGTGGTTCGCGAAGTAGTCGCTGTTGGCGTAACTCGTCGTTCTAGTCATCTGAATCATAACTGTAAACAAGATCCATGCTTACGTTGGAGTCGTAGTCACCAGTGTTGAGGTAATCGTTGACGGGAGGTTGGGAAGAGGAGTACAGGAGGCAAGCGGGATAAAGTTGAATGGATTCAGAATTTCCCCAGCCGATAGAGAGAGGGGGGTAACAGCAACCCGAAAAAAAGCCATAAAACGTAATAATGTATCAATAATGGAGAAAAATAAAAAATATAAGCCTTGATGGTTTTTACCTGGGGGAACTGATCTCGCCAGATGAAGAAGATGATGAGGAACCTGCTCTTGAATTCATTGTTAGTTCAGTATTTTCAACTATAGGATCAGTTGTACGAATAATTTCTATTATTTTTGTTTCGCTAAATATAGGTGTTTGCCCCACTAAAAACAATGTTTTTCATGCATTTTTAGAGGAAATTTTTCAAGGTCTCCAATTGCGGAAGAGCGTTCATCGTCAAGCTCTGTAGCGCAGCCAGTGCTGGGAGGGATGAATCTCAGACTACACTGACACCTGCATACGTTGTATACAAGCAGTCGCCCTCATATGCAACACAAGCAGAGGGCAAAACTGTAGGGAGTGCATTTAAAAATTTGATGAGCCCTACTACTACCGTAGAATTTATGGAGAAGTGATCGTACAGTAATTCTACGGCAGAAGGAGAGGCCAGAGAGCACATTACTGAGATTGTTCTGAGCCCTAATTGTATCGAAGAGTTCGCTGAAGAGTGGAGTTCTATGAACTCTTCGATACAGGTCAAGCAAAGAGAAGATTCATCATAGAGTATCCCCAGTCCTGTGCGTGATGCGGACTTTGTAATTGATGAATGGTCTCTGAATGACTTAGCATTATCTAGGAGTCTTGCAGCACCCATACAATACTTACTTGCACAATTACCGGTGAGAGATATAGTGGAAAATAATTAGTATCTTATCCCCATGGTGTATTGAGCCCTACATGTGCTGCGAAATTTCTGGAAACAGTTGGAGTTAAAACCGTGCTTCCATCCCAAGGCATATATCAGGGTGAGATACAATTCTGGGTAGAACATGTATGCTCAGCAACATTATCCCGACTATCATTGTTGTGTCTTTACCCGTATACTACTTTACCCCTCAACCTGATATATCCATCATACATATTATCCTACTCCTGGCGATAGGTTACGTTGCGTTCTCGTTCGCATCGCTGGATATGATTTCTTTTTAAGAGTTGCAATAAATGATAAAAACTAATAAAGAGTTAAAAAGAGAATCATAACAAAACACGCAACTCTACCCGTTCATTTAAACATTATTTATACATTATCTCTGTTACAGGTCGCAATAAAATGTTTCAATGCGAATGTCAGAAGAAATTTTCTACAAAAGGATCTCTACTTCGACATCAAAAAACGGTGTTGCATAAAGATACCAACTACCCCACCGCACATAGCAAAGTGGCGCAACCAAGTACTTCCGACGCAAACAAAACGGAACATAGTCTTGCATAACCTGGGTTAAATAACTCAAGAATAAATGCGCAACACAGGCATGCTGATGATTCCTTTGCAGAACCAGGATCATCAGGGATGAACAACTCAAGGAATCGTAAGTCTGACCAGTGGAATGAAGCTATACAAAAGAAAAGCACAAAAAGTGTTGACATTCTCCACTGCACTGATTGTGCAATCAATAGAAGCAATAGGCACAACTCAAATGTGTCTACTCGTTGATTGTTGCAGAAACACTTTTCATTGAAATGTAATGTTGAGTTGTTTGGTTTATACTTTCTGAATACTAAAGAAATTACTGAATTAAACTCCTTTAAAGTATGATACATTGAGTGTTGTAATGGTGATGGAAGATTATTTCTAAAGAATAATGGAAACGTTGGATGCTAAGCAATGCGAATTTCAGCAGAAATATTCTGATAAGTGTGGGTCGTGAGTATTAGTGCAATGTATTATTAGTTAATCTTTTTTTGTAGGGTGGTCGCTGGTACATTTCGTACATTTAGAGGTAAACATGTTGAAATTTTCTCCCACTACGAGTTCACCTTATATGAATGTCCCGCCCGAAATTGCGCATAAACACGCCATAGTTAATGTGAGGAATAGTGATAACTGTTGCTTTGCTTGGGCAATCGTATCAACATTAATGACACCGAAGGGGTTACCACAACGGACTACTTCTTACGTTGACTCCAGAACGCTATTCAATTGGAATCGTGTAGAACTTCCTGTTAAGATGACTAACATCTGCACTTTCGAGTCCAACAATAATTTCTTCATCAACGTTTATGTACTGAACGATACGTATCGTGATGGTCAGAGTATTACGGAGGTAGTGGGTCCTCTCTACTATACCAGAGCTAAACAGCCTATTCATATCAATTTATTACAATTAGTCAGTAACCAAACGTATAATCAGCATTATGTATGGATAAACAATTTTTTTTGTTTACTTAGCAACCAATAACCAAACGAGATGGGGCAAAATATTTTTGTGATTCATGTATACATTTTTTTAGAACGCAGGAGCAATTAATCCGCCACGTGTCGCGTGACTGTAATTTTGTATACACTAAATTACCTGGCGTGATGCAAAGAAAAAACAGAATCGGGGAGTTCTGTGCGGAAAATATACTCGCGTTTCGGAACTATCAAAAGCAGATGTTTCTAGCATTCGTAATGTAAGCAGATTTTGAAGCGTTATTGGTACCGATAGATACGACTGAACCCAATCCCGAATAACCGTTCACGATAATAACGTGTAACCATAAACCGTACTCATCCGGTTATTATATTAAGTGTGGTGTAAAAGATGCTTAGTCCAAACTAGAACTTTGTAGGGGGATTAATTCCACGGAAGTATTTATTACACGATTGGAAAATGATGTGAAACGGATATATAATGAACATTTGAAAACCGTTGTTCCAATGTTACCACTAACTGATGCACATAAGGTGATACATGAACGAAGTCGAAACTGTCATATATGCGACAAGCGTTTTACAGATGATCTTACAAATTCCAAAATACGAGATCACTGTCACGTCACTGGGATATATCGAGGTGCGGCACGTTCAAATTGCAATTTAATCTATCAAGTACCTAACTTTATCCCAGTTTTTTTCCATAATCTCAGTGGTTATGATGTTCACCTGTTCATCAAACAGTTACCGAGTGAAACTGAAGAAATTACCGTACTCTCTGTTAATAGTGAGAAATATATAACGTTCCGTAAGCATATTAGCACAGTACCTCCGATGAAGCATACTGTCGCGTCCTACTGGTGTGGGAACACTTTAAGTGTAATACGCTCGGGGTTTATGCTGACATATTTAAAACCAGACGTGTTGCAGTTGGCTGACGTGTTCGAAAACTTTAGGCGGCTATGTTTAGACATGTATGAATTAGAACCAGCGCAGTATGTTACAATACCTGGATTGGCGTGGGATGCCATGCTCAAATGTACTAAAGTAGAGTTAGAATTATTGGTTCATATGGATATGTACCACTTTTTTAAGAAAGGTATTCGTGGTGGAGTGAGTACGTGTGTTTAGCGATGAAGTATTGCTAACAACGAGTTTGTCCCAATTTATGATCCTAATCGTCCAAAAGTCTTTTAGTATTTAGGTGCCACGAATTTATACGGATGGAGTATGAGGCAACACCTACCTCATAATGGGTTTATATGGTTAACTGAAAAGGAAATTCAAAACTTTGATGTATTGAAGGTTAATGATGATGCTCATATTGGGTATGAGCTAGAGGTAATACACACTATCCGCACCACCTGCATGATGAACATAATGATTATCCTTTTTGTCCCAAAATGACCCGTGCACTGTATTCCAAGTAGGAAAAATTTATTCCTAACTTAAGTAATAAGACCAACTATGTTATACATTACCGATATTTAAAACAATGTGTACAGCATGCGTTAACTGTTACTCATATTCATAGAGTTTTACGGTTTAGTCCAAAGTCTTTGGCTAGTACCATACATATACTTTAATACAACTCTTCGAAACCAAGCCAAGAACAAATTCGAAAAGGATTTCTTTAAATCCAAGAACAATGGTGTATTTGGTAAAGCCATGGGAAATATCGACAAAATAAGAGGAATAAAGTTATTAACAAATTGGAAAAATAACGAACGTCACTTGGGTATAGCACGGTACGTCGCAAAACCGCTATTTAAGAATTTTATTCAATTTACTGATAAATTATTTGCAGTGGAATTGTCCAAACAGGTCGTTAGTTATGACAAACCCATACATGTGGAATTTAGTATTTTAGATCTTTCCAAAATTATAATGTATCGATTTTTTTACGATATCTTGCGCAGTCAGGTAATAATGTAATGTTGCGCTATGCAGACACCGATTCCTTAATTGTCGAGATAACAACTGATGATGTGTATGCCCATATGCGGATTAATGTTGGTGAATATGACACATCCAAGTATCAAGACGGTCTGCATGGTATTACAACGGACGATACATCCGTCGTCGGAAGAATGAAAGATAAGCATGCAGGGAAAGCTATTCAATATTTTTATGGAGCAGAGGATCAAAATACTATTGCCTAAAGCTTGCTGATGATGAAGTGGTTAAGAAAGCGAAAGGTGTTAAGAAAATCGTGTTTAGATCAACTTTGCATCATATACACTGAGATGTTAAACAAAATCGCCTTTCGGTCCCAGGATCACAAACGATATTGATTTCGTGACACTTGTACAACATTGGCGTGGGGGCATTGGCGAATACCGGAATTGGAGAACATCGACCCTTAGAGTGGTCTACTAGAAGCTGCTAGATAAACTAATTTGTATAATTCAATTAGTAACTAATAGTTTGGGTACTGATGCTTGTTAGTTTTAGTTGTGTATACAGTGCGTTCAATATGATCGGACGCACTCAATAACTCTTGTATTGCGTTTCACAAGAAAGTGTTTAAATAGTTTTTTATTCATTTACAAATACTCTATTAAGTGCTTAGTTTAGATAATTTTTTAAGCTTCCGGTTTGACCGGAAGCGCACATAATTATTTTTTAAATCACACTGTATATATATATATATATATATATATATATATATATATATATATATATATATATATATATATATATATTTGCATTGCCTATTTTTTCTCAATACATACGTATAACATTCTTATAGGGTTTTATAAAACAAAATTAGAGAAAATGCAATCGAAAGTTTTTCAATTTTATTAAAAAATTAAACAAAATCAATTATAATTAGCGAATAAATTGTTCAAAGTTGTCACCATTCTGTTCTAGACATGATTCTAATCGTCGCCTGAGTTCATGGTTAGTTGCTTTTTTGATTTGCTGCGTAGTTAACTAACACATGCAGCTGTAATTTTATTCTTTAAGTCTATAACATTTAAAGGTGGATCGGCATACACCACTGTTTTTAAATGACCTCACAAGAAAAAGTCTAACGGTGTAAGATCCGGTGATCTCGCAGGCCATTCTACCGGGCCGTTAGTTCCTATCCATCGTTCATTGAACGTTTGGTTAACATATTCTTTTACTATCAACGCGTTGTGAGCTGGAGCTCCATTTTGCTGGAAATACAATTGTTGTCGCAGAAGCAGAGGAAACTCATCGAACGTTGTTGTTGTGAATCTAAAAATTCAAGATACCTATTGGCGTTTAGATTACCATCATAGAAATAAGACCCTAGTAATTGGTTTCCAATTAAACCGCACCAAACATTGGTACCCTATACGGTTTGATGGTTAGTTTCCATTGAACAATGAGGATTTTGTCAGACCAATAACGATTGTTTTGTTTATTAATAACTCCATTATTTGTAAACTTCAATTCATCTGTCCATAAAATATGATCTAAAAATAATGGATTGTGATCACATTGCTCAACTATCCATGCAATCAAAGTTAATCTCCGATCAGAGTCTTGAGGCCGCAAGTGTTGAACCAAATCGACTTTATACGGCAGCATTTTTTAATGTCCTGTGAATTGAGCCAACTGAAACACCTACTTCTTGCGCTACATGTCTAATAGATGACCGTGGATTTATTCTAAAATAACCCAATATTTGTACTTCAATATCTTCGGTCAAAACATTTCTTTGTTCTAAATTCTGATAATTTACTCCTGGTAATGTTCCACGCATTCTAAGCGATTGTTCAATTTTTCGTATGTAACTTTCGGAAGGATGGTATCTATCGGATATCTTTGTGCAAATAATTCTACCGCTCGTCGAGAATTACGTTTACATTCACCGAAAATTAACAACAGGTCAACTTTTTACTGTTATTCATTTTAAACAATTATTTCGATTGAAATGAAATTAAACTTTTATCTGATTGTCAATTGCAATAAACGAAAAAACAATAGCGATGCGATTTTGTTGACGTACGCTGCCTACGGTTTTGTTTGATTCTTCTAATCGTATAATAAAATTGAAAAACTTTCGATGGCATTTTCTCTAATTTTTTTATAAAACCCTATAAAATTTTAGGCATATGTATTGAGAAAAAATAAGCGATGCAAAAATGCAAAATATATATACAGTGTGATTTAAAAAATAAAATTATGTGCTTAAAAATTATCTAAACCAAGCACTTAATAGAGTATTTGTAAATGAATAATAGTAGATTCAACTAGTGCGCTGTTTACACATTTCTTGGTGCGGCTGTTCTTTTGAGGCGTAGATAAATTATGCACCATAAATGAACGCACGTGTTGATACATGTTAATCGTTACATAAAATTAGAAAAATTAAATTTTGAAATATTTGTTGACAAATGTCAAATTAAATACATAAATAAAAAGTTATATATTTGTTATATACTTTTCTCTTTATGTATTAAAAGTAACGATTACAAAAACTATTTAAACACTTTCTTGTGAAACGAATTCAAAGAGTTTTGAGTGCGTCCGATTATATTAAACGCACTGTAGATTATCGCTATAATGAAGCTATCAACATGTATAACCATACAGGTTAGTATTTATAATCTCGATACACCATTCAGTTTCACTACTTATTGTAGTAACTTTAGTGAATACATACTATTATTATGCTATAACTCATTATCGAGGGTATATAATATATATATATATATAATATATATATATATATACAGAATTTACTCATATTGTGTGATATATGAAAAGTAAACAAAATATACTTTTACAGTTTTTATTAAAAACGGTGATTTGTACATGTAGTCGGCTACTTCTGTTTTATTAAAGATTGCGAGTTCTTTCGGTGTAAAAACTTTTGAAACTTGAAAGCCTTGTACGTCGACTATGACAGGACCAGTATGCTGTCGTATTCGCGGGTATGTCGACTGCTGTTGCGAATTCTACAAAGAGTACTACTGCTTTAGAGTGTAATGTCTCTTTTTGATTCGAACAGTCTACCACTATCAATGGTGGGACTTTCTTAAATTGATTCGGTGTAAGTAATGGTTGACCATCTCTTTGATAATAGGACATTTGGAATGTAGCAAACATTTCATACAATGTAGCAAACCAATTATTATCGTAATTTACGTTTTAATTGTTATACGGATAACGATCCGTGTTAAGGAATACCCTAATATTCTTTAGTGCACATTTATCGAATCTGCTCATATCTTGAGAAACATTATTTTCTCGCCCCGTTTGAAAGCCGATAATAATGTATCCAGGTCGATGTTTTTATTGCACATGTATGTTTATCTGTGGGAACTGCTAGATATATGTGTGTTTTCTAACTTCTAAATGCTACTGGAGTATTCACATTTTTATCAATGTACTTCGTTAGCGCCAATTCCTTCGCTAATGCGAGAATGATGTGCGGAATTTTCCAATATATTTTATCTATGTTAACTTTTAGTGCTTCACTTGCAACAGTTGAAATTACCGCATCGGTATCACTGTTACTGCGAATTAAAACCAATTCTTGTCTGATGTTCAAGATCTCTTTATTGCAGTCTTCCGCAAAGCCCAGTAGCATTCGCCATGGGACACAAACATTAAAATACTCTAACGCATTTGTTAGTATGCTATTCGAGGTCGGAAACCAACCTACGTTTTCATGACGAACGAGGTCGTGGGGTGTCAATGACACCAATCCTTTCATTGTAGACGTTAATCCAACCTTCGTCACGGAATCTACCACTATTCCATTCATTTCTTATCTAATTTCACTGAATAAAATTGCAATGCCACTATTAACAAACCGCGTGTGAGACGGTACCATCCTCCCTCAGCAATCTTTCCTCTACGTAGACATAACTTTCTGATGGTAAAGTGCACATGTCTTCCTGAATGGTTATTCTGATTTCATCATTGCTTCCAAATCTCGTAGTGTATGGTTGACGGGTGTGGAATTCGGAATTTACTATAGCATTATCAACAACTGTTTCGTCTACGTTTAATACACTCATTGTATTACCATGAAACCAAGACTTTGCAAGTATGCTCTATTCTGCGCTGTCAATGCTTTGAGTGTTGACCGCTTACTGACTCTCGCATTTCCACACTTCGATCTTTTATAGTTCAGCTTGTTGTGGTTACATGCGTATGTGTTATACCGCGTCACTATCTTTTCTTCAAATGAAATGGTGGATGTATTTATAGGTAAATAGATGACATGTAGAGGTGATTAAATTATTTTGTATCCCGTACACTGGGAAAGAATTGATGAATAATATGTGACACCTCTCCATTCGATAATTAACGAACTAGTCTTAATAACGTAAATAGGAATTTCAGAGGTATGTAATTCATGACCTTAGTAAACTTTTTTGTTAGATCCCAGCATAGCTCCTATAGAATTTTCTACATTAAAATTAATATCAATTGTGGTGCTTTCATAGTGTTATTGTTCGCCCGTAAATTAAAAAATTTATTCGAAACCTTCACTGTATCACTTATATGTTTATTCACATCCGATTTTGTATGATCCTGGCGTTATTGCAATTTTAGTTCCTTCAAGTATCAGTTGGTTATTTTTGGAAGTAACGTTTTGAACAGTATTGAAAGATTTAAAACTAGTTAACCCCGTTACATATTCTGACTCATTATCA
This sequence comes from Vesta saturnalis, assembly GCA_036346205.1. Lineage (NCBI taxonomy): Eukaryota > Metazoa > Arthropoda > Insecta > Coleoptera > Lampyridae > Vesta > Vesta saturnalis. Next base: position 93,048 of record JARFJB010000391.1, read on the forward strand.
AGATAAATCTGTGGGTTAAAGTTGACTCGCAAAATACTGCTTGCATCGGTAAATATAAATGTGTACGACATTACGATCAAGCAAAGACTGATGAGAATCAAATCGAACCGTCATATAAAAATCGTAAGCCTAAATGACCGCAATTGCATGTATTGGTATAGTTGGTATAGTTATAGTCAACCTTGTTGCTGCTAACATCACTTTTAAAATAGTGAATTTATTCTGATGGTGGTTTAATATGTCCTATGATATCAAAATATGTAATATGTCCATTATGGTTGATATAAGCCGTCCAGTGTGTTCCCCTGTTATTTCAACCATCCAAATTCACGATACCACATTCATTCGTATGGATTCGTGTTAGGTAATTTATCTCGCATGTATATTACTGTAAAATACGTGTTTTCTAATTTCTCAACATATTTTGATAGCTTAACGTTGCTTAAGGCTTGACGTGGTAGCTTCAGTGTGAGTTTTTTGAATACGGTTGTAGATATAGGCCTGAACCTCGCTTGTATGGTTTTATAAATAATCCATTTCCTAAGGTAGCTGCTTCCACTGCTTGATTGTGTCGTTTGGTTTCTTCTAAAGTTTTTGACGCAGTTTTGCGCCAGCGACTGATCTTACAACTGCAGCTGTACCTCCACTCCCTAAAGCTCGTAATGCTGCAAGTAGGAAATAAGAGGTATGAATACCCCACGTTTTGGTATTGGTAATATTCTAATATTCTTCTCTTGGGTGTCAAGATTTTTTTATGTTTTAAAAAATTTAAGGCTTGTTGTACCGTAGATTTTAACGATGATTAGCGGGAGATTTCTACTTTACAACAATTGAAATCAGAACTGTTAGCTACTGGATCTCAACCGGCCTTTGAAGAGTACCTCAGTCAGTATGAAGGATTATCGAAATATTAGGTGGAAGGTATATTTAGATCTCCCAACGACGAGTATGATTTAAGATAAGGTGTACACTTTCTTCCCGAAAAAGAGAAATTTTTTATTGGTGGTGCTGAAGTAGACTTTGTTGGAAAGAATTTTCGTATCGCTCTTCCTGATGGATCATCATTACACTATGATGGAACTCCGAGATTATATGAGCTACTATTTAAAAAAGCTCCTACGGGATACAAAAAGAGTGATCTGCAGCAATAAAATGACATTTTGCGCCGCACAAATGCTGCTCGACGTGATTATAACCCAGATGACCAAATCCAAGGAACTAATAGTAGAAAATACATGGAGATCATTAAACCATTACTTCACCCTAAAAAACGACACGCTACATCAGCTATTGCACCTTCTGCCACAAGATCTCGCACAACTTCTATCTCTAAAAGAGGGGGTGGAATGCAACTAGTGCGATATAATAACAAAGCGATTGAGTTTGTACCTTGGAATGATACGAATAAATTAGTGGATTGGTTGCGGGAGTTATTGGGATCAATGTCGGCAGGAAATACAAGCAATCATAACGAAATATTATATATATATATATATATATATATATATATATATATATATATATATATATATATATATATATATATATATATATATATATATATATATATAAAATTGACGAATTACGTAAAACGAGAATAATAAAGTAGGATCTTTAGTAAGAAACCAATTACTATATTCATTTCATTTCATTGTTACAACGACCATCACTATAGGTACTACTACATATCCAGCACTGATGTCAATAGATACATTTGGTGGACACCTCTATCATGAAATTACAATAGATAAAATTGGTAAACATATTGTAGCGATCTTGATTATGAGAATGTCATTTCTTTCTCTGGAATAGCCATTAAAAAAGGAATTAGTATTCCTACTGGTATAGTTGATACCTATACCTTTCCCTGTAACGAAAGCACCGCAGTGTATTGCAAATGGAGTCATCCAGGTCTCGAGCTTAACATCAACGACAAAAAGTTTACGCTTGTTAGCGATGTAATTGGTCACCACATAACTAGGAATGCCGCAATTAAAGTGTCTATACCAGGGTTTATGCAGTTTGCAACAACGACGATGTTCCATGTAGAGCTCATAGTACAATCCAAACTGATAGAATCAGCAAAGCCGATTTTGTTGAAAAACTGCACAAGCCAGCACGAAGAAATTTTTCCGCGGCGTTGTGTGATACTTAAAGGTTTAAATGATCTGTTTCAAGATGACTTAGTAGAAATGATACTTTATGCTCGGGTAAATAAAGGATTTCGATACATTTTATTAGTAATAAATGCATTTTCTAAATATGTGTGGGCTTATCCCATCAAACGCAAGGATGGCAAACTAGTCTCAGATGTAATGAATAACCTTTTGCCTGGTTTGCAAAAGACGCATATGCAAACTGACATGGGAACGGACTTTTATAATGCTGAATTTAAGAAAGTAATGAGAAATTTAATATTAATCATTACAGTAGTTATTCAAAGTTGAACGTGTAAATCGCACTCTTAAAGCAATAATGTGGAAAACTTTCAGTTTTCAGGTTCCTATAAATGGCTATCAATATTACCTCAAATTGTTCCGGATTATAATTCCAGAAAGCATAGGACCTTCGGATATAAAACTATAAATGTAACGGAAAAAAATTATACCTCTGTTTTGAAACATTTAAAATGTCATAAAGTTATTGAACATAAGACGCCTAAATTTAAAGTGGGGGATTATGCACGTACTAGCAAATACAGAAGCATATTCTCTAATGCATACACGCCTAATTGGGGTTATGAAGTCTTTCGAATAATAGCTGTGAAACGGTCCAGTCCAATTACCAACACATTATGTGATAGTCAAGATTATGAGATACAAGGACGTTTCTATGAGCCAGAACTTCAAATTATTTAACATCCTAACATTTATCTAGTTGAACGTGTAATACGATGTCGAGGAAATACGTCTCTCGTTAAATGGCTAGGGTTTGATAATTCTCACAATTCATGAATTTCTAACAAAGACATTATATAATACGCTCTGTACGATTCCTTTTATATATTGTAATATTATGATGTAATAAATAATAAAATAACTATTTCTTTTTAACTTTTTATTTATTATTAATACACACAATACACTACTAAAGCGTTTCATAAATACGTAATCACGATGTTGCTTTTAGAGGACAGCATAAAATATTTGACTACGCTCCTCTATTCTTTTCCTAAAGCGTGCAGAGTCTCTTGCTAACTGTTCCCATTCTCCCTTTCGCTCCCATACTACTACATCACGAACTACGTTTTTAAGCTCATTCATGCAGACCCCCTTCACTTGTCGTGTTGTCATCTGTTAAAAAAAAATTCGGTAAATGACATTCTATTTCATGTACAAATCGTTCCAGAGATATTTCAACAAAGGCACTCTACACCAACGTCATTCGATTGAAAATATTTCTCACACAGACGTATTCCACATACTTCGATTTACTTTTATTTAGAAAATACTGCACACTGTTAATTAAAATATCACAACATCCACTTCAATACATGACACTCATAATCTTCGCCTTTTCTACTGCTTGAAGTAATATGTTCTCCATTACATACAATACTGGATTCACATGTACTCCCTATGCATTTATATCCTAATTTCCCCACTCCTTCTACCGTCAGGGGTACCTGCTTTACCTTGACCGCCACACTGCACGTTACTTCAGCAATCCTACCGTTTCAAGGCCTTCATTCACGGTGTTTCTTCAAGGTTGGCGGGATTTTACCAATCACCTTAAGGATGTCTCCTTCACCATTCCGGTCCCCCACATTTTCAAGGTTTCCCATTATCAAGGCTCACTCAATTACAATGTCCTCCATTCTCACGTTTAACACAATTCCAAGGTTATCATTTTCAAGGTTTACACGCCCTCAAGGTTGTCACAACATCAAGGCTGCCACACATACAATGTCCTCAACCTGTCACTTTTACCACTTTTCCAACGTTACACAACGCTGATATCAATCATGTCATTCTGCAAGGTTAACTATGCATTTGTTTTTACAAGGTCTTTCCTTTCTTTAAAGGTAGGGATAACTAAACACATAGTATCGTGTTATTTCGACCGGTGCCAGTATGTCTGCTAGCCCAGTACGGAACAATTGGGATGATAGGGAGTGCTACCAACCATTATCACTTTCTAATATAAGCAAGCACTCGACAGGGTCTGGCACGCCGGTCTCCTACAAAAAAACCGAAACCTTAACATTCCCGACCCCTTCTCCAAACCCCTGCTTTCGTACCTGACCAATCGATCCGTCAGGGTGAAAGTAGGAAAAAACCTCTCAGACCTTTTCCAACCCACTGCAGGCGTTCCGCAAGGTTCTGCTTTAGCCCCCATCCTTTACACCATATTTGCTTCAGATATACCTCAAGTTACCCAACCCGGAGTAGCCATTGCGCAGTTTGCAGATGACACCGCTTTCTGGTCGGTTAATCGGAACAGCGAAACGGTCTCCAACCGCATATCCATAACCCTTCGGAACTCTTCAAACTGGGCCAACCGGTGGAGAGTCTCCATTAAGCCCTCCAAAACCCAAGCAATCCTTTTCCGCCACTCTAATTACGTCGTAGACAAATTCCCAAACCTATCCTCCAGAAATGTCTCTCACACCATTAACCATGAGAGAATCCCCCTTCAAATCACATACCTAGGTATCCTATTCACCAGAACACTTAATTGGCTCCCCGATGTTAGGAAAGCACTTAGAATTAGAAACCGTGCAAACCTACTGGGTGCCCTACGGGGTCGAATCAGAGGTTTTCACCCCAAAATACTCCAACACACATACAAAACTTACATCCGCCCTGTTATGGATTTCCGAGCACCAATATACACGAACATTAACCCTAACCACATTTCCTCTATAGCATCCTGTGAACGCCGGATATTTAGACTACACGGGCTACCCTTCATGTACCCCAGCAACCTCACAACACAACACGCAAACATACCACCAACCACAAACGAATCCAAACACTTCAGAAAAGCTTTGCACACAAAAGGATTTTCGGCGATACCATCCTACCAAAGAAATCATCACAACTTCCTACACCTACTAACCACCCAAATTCCCACGGAAAACCCAAACTTAAATTTAAACATCCCCGCGATCTTAACCCAATTATTAGTCGACATCTCAGAGGAGATAGAAGAGACCCTCGATAACATCCCATATGCACTCCGATCCACCGTCTACTGGATAACGACGACGCAAGGATACCGGCTAACGAATCGTGAACACCCTTACAACCCTCACCACACTCAACCACACGCACACCTAAATCTAAATGTTCACAACAGTAATAAATCAGACCTTTAACCTTTTTTTTATACCAAACAACAAACCCTCAACAAATTATCTTTCTTTTTCTACACCAAAATAATAAACTCATAATTGTAAACCAAACAATTACAAAAACATCAACACCAACAATAATGGAATGACCAGGGCTGAAGGGGAGGAATCCTGAACAGTCTACGAATAAGCATGTAAGGATAAGATATAAGCATACTAACCAAAAGCATGAGCATACTAACCTAAAATAAAAAAAAATAATAATAAATAAAAATAAAAAAAACCACCGGTGCCAGTATGTCTGCCAGCCCAATACAGAACAATTGGGATGATAGGCAGTGCTACCAACCATTATCACTTTTTAATCTAAGTGTGTGGCGAGCATGTGAACTAATTCCCAACTGTGTGCAATTTGAAAAAAAAGGGCTACTGCTTTCTATATTACAAGCATTAAAGAATAGATATGAAGATGTGCATTGGAATACTGAATGGTTTGCCAACCTATATAAAAAAGATCGGTATTTTCATCATGCCTTCATGGGTAATTTAGGATATTATTCACCGAGTTATTGACCAACATACACATATATTTCCTGTTAGTATCTTTTTGTGTTCTACGGTGGGAAGATGTGCGACGTGACACCAGCCTTTTGTTATCCTCAGTACTACAATTGTTTCGATAGACGTTTACTTACGTATCGAACATGGTCTGGAGTTCACTCACCTACATCGCTTGCAACAGCAGGGTTTATTTTCATATCTTCAGACGATACGGTTGAATGGTTCATGTGTAGAGTTCGAATAAACCAATGGCGGTCATCTGACACTCTGCTACAGGGAGCATCTCCGATGGGCACCACATTGCACGTACGATCAATTACTTACACTACCTCCTCGCAGGTGTAATGATACAGAAGTGGAAAGGACCTTTTGTACTTGTACTAAATCAAAATGTTTTATTCCTAGAGAAAATTATATATCTGAATAACACACTGATTACATTTGTACATACAACAAATAAATATGTTAACATCATTTTCTTTCTTTACTTTTGTTCAGAGAAGTGTAAAAAATTACACAAGCAAACCTTGAAAAAGTGAGATGTCTATCTGAGTGGGTGGGATGCGCAACTAGTCTTGATAATGTAATGAGTATTAGTTAACTGCGTATTTTTTACACCTTACAGTGTGGTAATCTTAGAAATGTGGGACCTTGGGAGAGTTGAGTGCAAACGTGACCTACCTTGGAAATGTAGTGTGTTCCAAATATCTCCAACCTTACCTACTCGTATTCATAGTGTTACGGTTTCGTCAAAGACCTTGGCTAGTACCATACATAGACCTTAACACTGCTCTTCGAAATCAAGCCAGGAACAAATTTGAATTGGATTTCTTTAAATGGTGTATTTGGTAAAACAATGGTAAATGTCGACAAAATAAGAGCAATAAAGTTATTAACGCATTGGGAAAATAACGGTAGTCGTTTGGGTCTAGCACGAAACGTCGCAAAACCGCAATTTAAGAATTTTATTCAATTGACTGAAAAATGATTTGCAGTGGAATTGTCGAAACAGGTCGTTACTTACGACAAACCCGTATACGTCGGATTTAGTATTTTAGAACTTTACAAAATTATAATGTATCTATTTTTTACGATATCTTGCGCAGTCATTACCGTAATAATGTAACGTTGCTCTATACAGACACGGATTCTTTAAGTGTCGAGATAACATCTGATGATGTATATGCGAATATGCTGATGAATGTTGCACATCCAACTATCAAAATGGTCTGTATGGTATTACGACGAATACATCTGTTGTCTGAAGAATGAAAGATGAGTATACAGGGAAAACTACTTAATATTTTTATGAAGCAGGGTTAATATCTTATTGTATAAAAATTACTGATGATCAAGCGGTTCAGAAGGCGAAAGGTGTTAAGAAAATCGTTATTCAAAAGTGCTGACGGAGGTAAACTACAAATCTGTTGCGGATGCGATATATATATATATATATATATATATATATATATATATATATATATATATATATATATATATATATATCAACTGGCACCAATTTATATTTGGTTAAAGAGGCACCCGTAATTGTCTATATTAAAATAATCTAGGAACCAATATACAAGAAAATTTATATATGCTATCTGGCACCATATATAAGAAAGTGGCAGAATTAGTTGGTTGATCTCACCAATATTTATTGTTGGAACGTGATGGTTTGTTTTCGTTGTGACAAACTTTAAATATTGTAGTATTTAGTTCAATTCATAACTCCTTTAGACTGATATACATGAATATTCATGAACCAGTAAATTGATTTAACCATTGATACTTTACATTCAACGCAGCAAACAACTTTCTCTTGTGAAAGTATTATTACAATAAAATTACAACTATATGCATATATATGATTTTTTCTACATTTGTGGAAAATATTGTAACTATTGACACATTATACCATTATTTGGTGTATGAGAATATAAATTTTTAATCTCTCAGTGAATTGAAATATATTATGTTAGCTTTCATATTTCCTTGAAAAATGTCTAATGGCTTAGATATCAAGATATGGTACTTTGAATTAGATGCTACAAATTAAAACCAACACATAATTTGGACTTATTGTTGTGATAGGAAAACTATACTTACAAGTTCTACGTTGTTAGAAGGAATTATGTAGCTAAATGCATTAATTAGATTTCAATGTGAAATTCTTGGATTTTCAGTGAACATATGTATTGTCACCAAGAGAAGACAAAATCGTAATTTATAGACCAATTTCTTTTGGAAACGTCAGTTTCAGCTCGATACATTTATTTTGTCCAATAGACGTATTTATGCACCAATTAAAGTCCAATAAGTGCATTTAGCTTATCCGTGACCATTTAGATTTTGGCCAATATATGTCAAATTTGTTCTTTATGACAACTACATTGGGAAAAGATCCAAGCATCGATGTCAATAAGTAACTTTAATACATTTTTCCATACATGCGTCTTAGCTAAGCGTGTGAAACCAATTTCGTTGGAAAAACGTGCCAAATTATTACATGGCTGCTTAATATGTGTATTTAATGCATTTTCTTTGAACACATGTATTTCCAACAAGAGATGTCAAGATCCTTATTTATGTAGCAATTTTGTTGTAAAAACCACTCTAATCCCTGCCCAATACGTTATTTTAATACATTTTCCGTGACCCTATGAATATTGGCTAAGAGATGTCAAAATCGTTATTTATACAGCAATTCCTTTAGACAAACGTCCCAATGTTTCGACTCGATAAGTAAAGTTCATTCATTTCCGTGACCACGTGGATTTTGCCTAATAGATGTCCAAATCGTTATTTATGACCAATTTCGATGGGAATAGATGCCAAAGCATTCATCATCGTAGGCCAATAAATACATTTATGCATTTTCGACCATTTAAATTTTTGCTACTATATGTCTAATTCGTTCTTTATGCACAAATTACGTTGGAAAAGGTCCCAAAGCATAGCATCGATCTTCAATACGTAAATTTAATGCATTTTGCGACCACATGCATCTCAGGCAAGCGATGTGAAATCGATATTTTGCACCAATTATGTTGGAAAACATTCCAAAGTGTGTATCGTCGCTCAATAGGTACATTTTGTTCATTTTCTTTGAACACGTGGATTTTCACCACGAGATATCAAAATCCTTGTTTATGCAGTAATTTTGTTGGAAAAACCATAAGCATTCTATCGTTGCCTAATACGTTATTTTAATACATTTCTGAGACCCTATGAATAGTGGCTAAAGATGTAAAATCTCAATTATACACCAATTTCTTTGAAACGTACCAGTATTTTATCTCGATGTCGAATAAGTAAAGTTTATGTATTTTCCGTAACCATATGAATTTGGCCAATAGATGTTCAAATTGTTATTTATGCACCAATCTGTTGGGAATAAATCCCAAAGTTCATTGTAGCATTCTCCGTAACAATTTAGATTTTGGCCAATAGATGTCAATTCGTTCTTTATGAAAGCATATTTTTATTCATAATGGTTTTACAAAATCATTGCAAAATTTATAGTACTGTCAAGATCGTTTATAGTATTGGAAAATTCGTTTGTCTAGCATATCTCGGTGAAAGAACTCATCATATTTGAAACTTGATATTAGCGCATTGATTTTCAATCATGTATCAATTCGAGTTGGTATATTGTGTAGACAAAACATTTTTTTGGTATTGAACCTATTTAGCTTGCAATTGAATCCTTATTTAGACTAAACTGGTTCGGAAAGACTGTCATTAGATTTGACGAAAATTATGATGTTTTGGTATTGGATCAAACATACTGTTTGAATTAAACATCTTTTAAATTGATGAAAAACTTTAAGATTTTAGATTAATGTTAATCGTTTAACATAAATTTGAAAATTTGTATTTACTGGCTGATTTATTGAATTATTATAATTGACCGTATCTGAAATCTTTATGGAAGATTGCGTTAAAAGTTTTCTATTATGCAGACAAACTAAATAGTTAAATTTTTACATTGTTACATAATCATTTTATCAATGTTAGTAAAGATTATATATTGTATCCATTCACTAAAATTCGTGATTTTTACTTTTTTATCCGTGAACCGCGATGTGTTATTCTCGTAATAAAATTTAATGCAGGTTTCAACGGATTTAACCGTTTGAAGTGTTTTTCAAACCATCTAGACCTTCTCAACTTAAAGGTTAAGTTCATCAAATATCAAATTTCAAAAATTTTAGATAAGATTTCGTAATGGAAGTTTCCTATAGGATAATAAACAAACACTAAAAAAATCAAAAAGGAACTAAACACTGTAAGTACTTAAAAAAAGTATGCATAAGTCAATTCAATCTTAGGTAAGCTATTCATATCTAGATTTTTGGTATGAAACCAAATAAGCCTTAAAAATTAATTTATTTAATTCAAAAATCGGATGTGGTAAATGATAGATAATGTATTAATGAGTATAAAATTTATGTATTATTTTACTTAATTTTTCCATTTAAAATTTTCAAATTATACTATCCATAGATCGGTTTTAATCCATTCACAAAGATAATACAATAACAAATAGTTAAGTTTCACAACTTAATTGTATTCCTCAGATTCAAAAGAAACATGATTTGCCAAATCCAGAACACTACCGTGAATCACAGCATTCCTATAAAAATGTGTTACTTACTGCACTGCATTGACCTTTAGTATTAGTGTATCTAGAAAATTCTACTATATAAACCAATTTTTATTGATACATAAGTGCAAAAATCTTTATTTGCTATAAAAGATATACATAGTTTCTTTATATTTTAACCACTAAATATTCCCGTAGAACACAATTTAAATTCACCAGTATACGGTTATTAAAATTGTATCATAATTTCTGTCATACGAATTTCAAAATATTTTTAAGCGCAGCATAAAATTCCTATTCTGAATTTTTGAAAGAAATAAGGTCTTTACTTGCAGGAAAATAGTAGTAGTCCAATACATTTGTTCAATCCCTTGTACAATACTAGAAGCATAATTTTAATTTGAATAACACTGTTTTTTTGGTGTATAGCGTAAATACTTTATGAACGTATAAAATGAAATATAAACTAGACCATATGTAAATCTTGTTGCCGCTTTTGATTTTGTAAATGTATTTAACACGGTGTATCACAATTCCAAATTCGGAAAATATATTAATACGCTGGGTTTCTGAATACCTAAACAAATGAAGTCGCATTTTTTGTTAATGTGTTGGGTACATTTCCATTGCTAACGGTTCTTTAACTATATTTGTCCTACCTCACGGACCCTAGGTTATGTTGAAGTATACTTCATCAAATATCTAGTTACTATTATTTTCATGTTATCTTAAAAAATATATTATACAGAAATGTAGTTATTTTCACTGATGTAATAACAGCTTATTTTTTTATGACGTAAAGTTTGGGTAATGCACTAGTTATGTTTAATTACGGAGCACTGTACGGATTTTTTTCATGAACTTGAATAAAACAATTCAGTAAAACTATACCTTAAAGTGGATTCTACGATGGATAGTGTACTTTACATAAACTTCTAAAGTAATTTCAATGCTAAAAATAAAACTTCCGAGTCAAGTATGGAAAGTATGAAATGCAAACTCAAATGTAGAAATTAATTCAATTAATAACTAAGAGGAAAGCTTTGTATGATTAATTTCTACATTTGACTTTATTTCAGCTCTATGTCTGTGTCTAATTCTATCAATGTTTGTTATAATAATAGGTACCTATCAGAATAAAGTTCGGATAATTGCGAAAATCGAATTTCTTAAGAAGGTTAACTAAAAAATAAAATAATCTACTGGTTAATTCGAAATGGTTGTTAATGCCATTGCCTTTTAAATATGAAATTACTGTACACAAAATGCGTAAAAGTTTAAGTCACTTTTATCTTTTGCTGTTATTACGTATTATGAACAAGAATATGTAAAGGTGCAAGTAAACACAATTTCAATAACACCCGCGTCATTAAGCACAGTACATCCGGATTAAGGTCGCAAGTATAAAGCGGTTAATTTTCAAGTGTAATCTTTGGACATCTACTCAGGGATGTCTACTTTGTTTAAAAATAATAATAATTGACTCTCAATTATCCTAGTTTAATCAAGTGGTCTAGTTAGAAGTAGTTTAGAAAAACCAAATGTTAATACGTCCATTCAAAAATCGAATACTTTCTGCTTGATTTCTAGTGTAAAACGTAATGGTTCATGGCAATAGTGCAATAAATATGTTACGCCACGCTGCTGCGGTATTTATACTAAGTTGATTTAAAAGGTCATACTGCAAATGAGACCTAAACTTCATCTGTTAACATGCAAAAAATTTTAGGTTATTTGATATTTCTCCTTTTTTGATTTAATTAAGGGAAACACAATTGGGCCATTGTGTAATTAATATACCTACCATTAAAGTTACATTCAAAGCACTGGAAATCGTATCTAAACTATCAAATCCAAAATAAGTCATTAAATTGAACTTTATCACTTCAGTTAACAAAAATATTTTAGTAGATAGAATACTTAGCAAGGTAATTAGCTAGACTATTGCTTACGTATGTCAACCTAACCTCGTAAACCAGTGAAACAACACCAATTTCAGATTTTGAACTAATCACATTGCAAATAACTGATAAGTGTTACATAAACTTATTATTATTTGTAGCTACATGTTTAGTAACTAGCTAAATACAAACTGAAACTACTCGATAGACAAGACTAATTTTTTGCACATTTTTCGTTATTAAACTTGCAATGCATAGTTCCTTTGCTTCGATTATACTGACTAAGGATACATTCAAGCTTGTTGCAATAAAACCTCATTTATCCCGTTAGCCAGTATTGTCGGCAAGTCACAATGCACTTAACATATTACAGTTAACAATTTCCGTACTTTCTATATTATTAAAGATGTAGAACAATAATAATCTTATGCGTTACAGAGAAGTTATTTCATGCTTAAAGGAAAGAATAGCAAACAATGCTACACAATTGATAAAATGGGTTCTATTTTTGTGCATATATACCCATGTGGTTTTTGGTCAAAATCCACTTGGTCTAGAGAAACGCTTTAAGTTTACATATTGTGCAACGATGCAATGCTTTAGGGCGTTATTTCAACAAAGTTGGTGCATGAATAACTATTTTTACTCATGTTAACCAATATAGTGGTGAGCACTTAATCTTAGCCAAAATTCATTTGGTCACAAAAAATATAATATTTTGGGACGGTTTTCCAATTAAATTGGTGTTTAAGTAGCTATTTTGACATTTCTTGGCCAAAATCCATATGGTGACGGAAAATTTAATATATTTACCTATTGGACATCAATACAATGCTATGGAATGATTTTCCAACAAAATTGGTACATAAATAACAATTTTGACATCTCTTGGTCAAAATCTGTATGGTAACAGATAATGCATAAAATTTACTTGTTGGGCAGTGAGGCAATGCTTTGGGATGTCTTTCCAACCAAATTGGAGCATAAATATGGGTTTTGACATTTCTTGGTCAAAATGCACATGATCACGAAAATGCAATAAATTTACTTATTGGACATCGATACAATACTTTCGAACTTTTGTAAACAAAATGGGTTCATTAATAACAATTTTGACATCTAGTAAACATTTATGTTCCCACGAAAAATGGTGCACTAATAACGGTTTTACAATATCGCAGTCAAAATCATTGCGATCAAGGAAAATGTTTTAAATTAACTTATTGTGCAACGCGAATTTTTGACGTTTTTCTGAGAAAATTGGTTCATAAATAACGATATTGACATCTCTTGGTTTTTTGGTCTTATGGTCAGAAAAATGCAGTGCATTGGTATGTTTTTCTAAGAAAATGGTGCATAGGTAACGACATTTCATGTTCCAAAGCTATATAGTCATAAAAGATACATCAAATTCATTTATAGGGCCTTCTAAAGAAATGGGTGCATAAATAACAGTATTGGCATCTGTTTGTCATTCATAAGGTTCCGGAAAATGCATTAAATTTAATTATTAGGAATCGATACAACACCTTGGGTCGTTTGTACACAAATAACGAGTGCCGTCTTTGTTCACAAAAAATGAATAAAATTTACGCACTGGGCATCAATGGAATGCATTAGTACGTTTTTAAAAAAAAATTGGCGCATAAGTAATGATTTTGACATCTCTTAGTCAAATTCTACATGGTTACGGATATGGCCAAAAAAAATCCTAAAATTTACCTTTGGGATGATTTTCACAGGAACTGGTGTTCAAATAATGTTTTGACATCTTTTGTTCAAGATCTATAGGGTCACGAAAAATGCATAAAATTTACTAATTGAGCATCGATATAATGGTTTGGGACGTTTCTCCAACGAAATTGATGCATAAATAACGATTCTGATGTCACTTGGTGAAAATCTGTAACACAAAAAATTCATAGAATTAATTTATTGAGCATCTATGCTGTTACCTTGTGACGTTTTTATATAAACTTATACATAATTACGTTAGTTCCACTCGGAATAAGTTATTAAATAACTTTTAATCTAGTGTAAATACATTTGCTTTACAATAATTGAATTAAAATGGTTTATTTTAATTTGCCTAGCTCAAATCGGCTCTTGTCTTAACAAGACGGGGGTGGTTCGTATTTTGGTGCTAACACTACACTTTGAATAACTACAACAAAAGATTTTAAACGTATATTACCTATTTCTACAAAACTAAATATTCATGTACTAAATGAAATAAATTAACAACAAAAACAAATCTTATTTGAGGTTACCCGGGATGTCCTTCCTGGCAGCGCCTATTTTGGTAGGTCCCCCGTGGACGGTAGAGGTGATTACTGGGTACTGAGCCGTTTCTGTAGAAATATAAATTATTGTGGTTCAATTGCTAGTGTGTTATGACCCAAAAATCCTAATAATGACGATTTAATTTGGTTTATTACGACCGTTCAGGCCGGCCCTGTACACGGTGGCGGGATATTTGTCCGGTGGCGGTGGGTAGTATTCTACGTATTAGATAAGCAGTAGCCAACGATCGCATTGGTATCAAACGTGATTTGGCTTTCAGACTGACTGGATATGAACTATGTACTGGGAATGTTTCACACAGGACAGGTTAATCTTTACACGTTTCTAAATGCAAATTGTGCGCACGCGTTTGATTATTTACTCTAACTAATCAGGATGATCTCATGATTTCTTAATTAATTGAGAACGTATTTACAGTAATGAATATCTAACATTTAATTATGCACGGAGATAAGACGTATTAATTCTTTATTATTAGAGAAACGTCTGTTTTTGTTAAACGCGTCTAACTTTCTTATAAGCGAACTTACTCTACCTATTAAATACAGGGAAGATGGAGTTTATCGCGATCTTTTACGTTAGTTATTATTAAAAATTGCTTCTATTATTAATCGTTATAAACGAATTAATCTGAGGCGAGTTTACACGACCTTTTAGGACTGCGTGCACTAAATTGAACAATTGTTTCCGACGGAATGCAGGTGTCTTAAGTACGTGATTATTCTTGGGATTAAAATGAGAGAATTTACACGTATAATGTGCGTAATCTCTTCGGATGCTGGTAACTTAATCAGGACTTCGGGTACGAAATAATGGATAGCTTTTCGTTGCAGGAAAATATACTCGCGATACAGGAATGTTTATCTTACGGGATTTCCTTTATTAAGAAATATTATTAGAAGAATATCTAACAAAATTTATATGCGATTTGCGAGATGCAGGAGTCCGTTTGATGTAATTTATTACGTAAAAACACCACGGGTTTGTTTTTATTTAACTGGAGGATCACGTGGGTGATCTCTAAGAATACGGCTTCTGGTATTGAGATTATCTCAAGGTCAAGGCGTCTCTTGTTTGTATTGCTAAGTTTCCTCAGGATCTGGTCGGTGTATTGTATGTGTAATGTATGGTTGATGGAGAGCCCTTTATAAGATTCTGGCTCCAGCCCGTCGACTGCTGTACAAAGGGATCTCCTGGTGGAGCGGTTGAATTAGGGCGAGTACCCTTCTTGCCGCTCGAGTAAATGGAAGATGACTACAGGGCGTTAACCCGGAGTAACAACGTACTGGTTTGTGTGTATGTGGCAGAAGGTAACTTCAGGCTATGCAGTCTGTCGTGTACTTCTAGTGTGTACTGGAACGGTTAGATAACTTCCGGGCTCTGTAGCCCGTCGTTTCTCTAGGTGTTTGGTGTAATGTTTAAGAAAAGTGGTGCAATAAAACTTACGTGCTGTTAACCTTAGCATATATCAACCAGCAGTTTGATTGTATAATGCTGATTTCCTGGTGACGGCGGCGAAGTAACGCGACTAAAGATACACGACGGTTCAGGATTACCAGGTGCGGTAATCGACAGGTCGGCGACGTACACAATGAAACTAACTACGGCAGGCGCGCGCGGTCTGGATCTCGGTTCTAGATTGTAGATGATGGAGACGCGAGAATAGCAGAGTAGCGGAGTCGCGGAGCGCGCAGAAAGTAGTTAAGCAGCAGTCGCGGAATCGAGTAGCAAAGTAGAATTTCTTCTCGTACCGCCGCGGTTTTTATAGCTAATTCGCGGTGGGTGGATCCGGCTTCTATGCAGGGGTCCTCTGGCTGTGATTGGCTAAGGGTTCTGGGACGTAATAGCATTTTATGCTTTTTAATATCTACGTCGGAGGGGATTAAAATTAATTATTTGTGATGCAATATCGCGCAATCTTTTGTAATGGGTTTTAATTTTATGCAACTTTATCTGTCTTGATTACTGTAGGGCAATTAAAAAAATAATTAATTACAAAAATTTGGTGAAGTTAAGCTGGATCTTTACACTAATATCGTGCGTTACAAGATTTGTTAAATCTTGCTCCTGATAGTAATATTATTTAACATAAATTTTTTTAAATAAAGCTTTGTATAAAGCACAAAATTATACGAAACGTCTACAATATTTGTATTACTAAACATATAATGTGCAATAAAAATCTTCCAAGAATCTTTTAAATATCTACAAATAAATTGCTAACGTAATATCATATCATAAACATATATACATGCACATACACACACACACACACACACACACACACACAGAAACACTATATATATATATATATATATATATATATATATATATATATATATATATATATATATATATATATATGCGTGTGTGTACATTACTATAGTGAAACTAATATTAATTTAAGATAGTATGTAAAATAGATGCTGCATTCCAGCTTAGCTAGTTAATGTAGGAACTTTTCAGTGAAATATATCACTATTATGTAGTGCTTCGTTAGCGAGAGATTATATACAGAATGTAATCGTATTGTGTGATATATAAAAGAAATAAACATAACATACATTTACAATTTTTTATTAAATATAGTGTACAAGCTTTACTGTATTACATAAGTATCGTACAGATAGTATACATTAGAAAGAGCGCAGTGACATAATGACTGAGAACAAACTGGTTGCAAAGCAGGAAAAGTAGGATGTTCCTCAAGTTCTATAACAGGTTGCGTAACAAATGTTCTGATGTAACCCGCTTTCTCTCTACCCTTGACGTAGATAGTATCTATGGGTTGAATCAAGCGACTGAAAATTCTTCGAAATTCCCAGTTTATATAGTGTTGATTCTGCATTAACCAAGTAGCTTGACAGCGACTCTCCGCATCTAACGTATGCCATGATACGATGATATAAACATGCAGTAGTCGACTTGTGTTCCATTAAAAATTGCGAGTTTTTTCGGTATAAATGCTTTTGAAGTCTTAAACCCTTGTATATCGATTATGACGGTCATCGTATTACACTTGTCTTACTGCTTTGATTAACGCCTTATACGTAACTAAACGATCATGGAGTACAACACAGTATGCTGTCGTATTCGCCGGTATGTTGACTACTGTTTCGAATTCTACACGAAATAATGCTGCTATAGAGTGCAATGCTTCTTTTTAATTTAAGCAGTGTACCACTATCAATGGTGTGGCCGTCGTAGATTGGTTGGGTGTGAGTAATGGTTGACCATCTCTTTGATAATATGACATTTGGAATTTAGTAAACATTTCATACGATGTAGCAAAGCAATTGTTATCATAATTAACGTTTAAATTATCATATGAGTAACGGTCCGTATTAAGGAATACTCTAATATTCTATAGTGCACATCTATCGAATCTGCTCATATCTTGAGTAACGATATTGTCTTGTCCAGTTTGAAATCCTGTACTAATGTATCTAAGTATTTCTATACAAGTAGATGTTTTGATTGCCCATGTATATTCATTTGTTGTTGGAACGGCTGGATATATGTGTTTCCCATCATCTAAATACTACTGGAGTAGGTACATTTTTGTCAATGTACATCGTTAACGCAATTCCTCCGCTAATGCTAGAATGATGTGCGTAACTTTCTAATATGTTTTGTCTATGTTAACTCTTAATCCTTCACCTGGCGTAGTTGAAATTACTGCGTCGGTATCGATATTACTGCGAATTAAAACCAATTCTCGTCTGATGTTCAAAATTACTTTATTGTAACCCTCGGCAAAGCCGAGTAGCATTCACAAAGGTATACAAACGTTATAATACCCTACAGCATTTGTTAGTGTGCTGTTTGATATAGGAAACCAATACACAATTTCATGACAGGCGAGATCGTTGGGTGTCATCCGCGTAACTACCCGTGCAGTCCCCGTCCGCTATCCAGTTATTTCAGTTTTCTTCCCATTCCTTGCTGTTCCTTGCACTTTACTTTCGTTTGGCCATTGCTGATTGGTCTCTGCGCAAGAACGTTATTGAGCTGTAATCACCTTGGACCGTCCAAATGGTTAAAAACTTTTCAAATCATAGCTAAAACAGAGTTCATTCTTCTACGGACTGATAAAGGAACAGTATCCATGTCTAAAGTAAATTCTGATCTATTTTTCAAACAATTTGTTGCGAAATCTTCCCTCAATCTGTGAGCAAATTACCCTCTACCGACAATATCAATTACAACGCATAAAAAAAGGTCACCTTTGGAGTGAAAATAGTTAGCAACGGTGTGGTCTCTCTTGAAATTAAGAAGGTTTATTGTCTTTGTGTTGTTTTCAACTTTTTTGACGTGAAGAAAACGTGCAAAAAAAGGTGACAGATCAAATATATTTCATTCAACCACAATACTATTTTTCGTATTTGATATATGAAAATGGCATATGATAATTATTGTAGAAGTATAACTAGGAGATCTACGGACCTTTAGTATACGTTAACCAACAAATACTACTCTTAGCTTTACAACATTTTTCAAGTATACAGACATGGTTTATAGGTTACGTTTTGATTCCTGAATGCGCTCATATAGTGTTGTTGGCTTACCAAGTTTTTTATAAAGATAATAATTTTACGCCTTGTATGGGAAACATAATCTAAATTAACAAATGAGTGTGTGAATCGTAAAAATATGTTTTTAATGGATAAATTTTGATTATAATAAACAATCCAATTAGTACAATTTTAGTTTCCAAAATTCACAGACCTTCCCACGCTTAAAAATAAAGTTACCATTAAAGTAATATGCTACATTTTTTCCATCCAAAGAATACGGATTTCTATTTTATTAAAGCGTAAAAAAAAGGTAATAGATAAGGTGACCATACTCAATGAGGTGAATGACGGATGAAATATTTTTTTTTGGACGACACGTTAATGATTCAAGACTGAGTGTACGCGCTTCATATTTTTCGAATTGTTGTATTTACTTATTAAAATAATTATATAGTATAAATATAAAAACAATTACCAATGAAATACGCTTCTTATTACGCGAGTAATTTTCACGGTCTCTACATGGTATAAAAATTAATCAAGAAGTTGTATAATACCTATGTCAAGATTCTTCACAATTAAGCGACTATGAATGCTGCGATGATCAAAATAGTTGATAACATGTATATAATGTTATTATAAGTTTTATGAACGAATAAGTTCAAAGGTAAATATGTAATATTTTAATACATCAGTTCTACATACATAAAGACAAAATTTGCATCGATTGTGGCTTGAACTTTGGTGGCGCAGTTGGTTAGGTACTCTAGAAAGTACAGTCGTAGGTTCAAATCCTACTTCGAGGTAAACTTTTATTTATGTATTTAATAAAATTAATAATAATTTTATTGTATATAATGTGTTTACAGAAAATATGTAATTAAATATTATTATTAATTTACAGAAAAGATTATACAAAATTGCATTATAATATAATGCAATTTGTAGATTACTACGTATAAACCAATATTAAAATTATATTAGTAAAGATAACTCCCAGTTTAAAATTGTTAAACTGCCTCAAAGATGACAAACAATCATCTGCTTTTCAGACGAAAGCATAACGATGCGTCCTAATATTTTGAAATTTTAATTATTAACTTTTGGTATGTATAGGTTTTTGCTGAATGATTTTTCCTAGACCTTGAAAAATGTTTACCAATTATATGTTAAATTACCTCACACTGATTTTAATTTAACATAAGTAGTTGGAATTAAATTAAAATTAAAATTTACAAAGAACGTTCTGCATTGGGTTTTCATTGTTAATAACACTTGCCAATTATTGATAAAGATATCTCTTTGTTAGATTTAACTGGGTTATTTATTTGATGTAATGTTTGAATTTGTAAATGCATCTATCATTTTCAAATTGAAGTTTTTCACAACTTTACACTTACATCATAACTCGATTAAATTTTGTTAAATGTGTTTGACTGGCAAATTTCATTGTTAGCTTTCGTCGTAGAGAGTTCAGGTTTGTCATCTTTGAGAAGTTTAATACATAATTTAAATTTTGACCTAGTTATTCTTTACTTAGATCTATAGTTGGTTTACGTTTCTCAAACTGTTATATAATAGGCTATGTTTATGTTAAATTTTCAAATTTGACATTGTTTACATCTTTAACAATTTTTATATATTACTACTGTTAAGATAAATGTAATTTATAAACGTTTATTGTTAATTTAAAAAAGATTATACAAAATTGCATTATACTTAATAATGCCAACTTGTGATTTTATCTTCAATACATATTAATCATTTTATTAATATTAAGAAAAACATACTATAACTATCCCCAGGCATGCAGCATTAAATTATTTTGATAATTTTTTAATTTTTCTCTGGGCTTTTTTAACCAAAATTTGACTGTTTTCATTTTTCCCATCATTATTTAGGAAAATATTAGAAAACGTATGAAGACATTGCTTTGAACAACTGAAAAGAGAGTTGTCACTTGAACAACTTTCTTCGTTTACGATTATTGTTTCATTTTTTATAATTGTTGAAGCAACAAAAAAAACGCGGTCCTGTGGAATTTTTCTGTTAAAAATTTCAAGTCATATTCTTCATTAATTAAAAACTTGAGTATAATAAACATATTTTTTATTATTTTGTCAAAGTATTCTTTAGGGTATTTTAAACCACCGTGACCTAGTTGGGAGATATACGTGAATAAAGTACTATCCTGACATCCTATATTCATTTTTTTTATCATAAAATAATTCCTTTTTGCAAGTTATTTTATTCCGAGCTTTTCTCTACGTCTCCCGTTACAAAAATAGGTACATTACTGTCATTTCCAGAGAGATCATTTCATCCACTTTAATTTCAATGTCCTGAATTATATCTTCAGTAATAAACTCAGGACGGGAACTTGTCAATTTTGTTTAAATTATGTTTAAAATACTTAATCTGTTATAATTTTTACAGTGAATCTACTTAAGTTATTGATAATACACTAATAACACTGATTTATAGTTGCATAAATTTGGAGTTTGCCTTCGATCTAGGCCCTCTCTTCGATTGTGCATACCTAGTTACCAAATAATTAAGAAGTGCGTAACGGACGGCCTGGAAGTGTGGTGTATATAGGTAGTGTTAAGGATGACTGCTGGCCTTGATACACTACACAATGAATAATAAAACTGAAAGATTTTTATCTTCTGACTTCTCTTCTTCTTTCTACGCTTTTTCTTTGCGTTTAGGTAAATTTTTGATTTTATCCATAAAATCTGATACTTGTGAAACTTTTTTAGTGGTTGTTGTATCTTGTGTGTTCTCTTCTTCTTGCTGCGCTTTTCCTCTGCTTAGTTTCAAAACATGACTTTTAACGTTATTTCGTCTCAAAAAATCTGCAAGTGCCTCATCGTCGCTGTCATAATTCAAGCTTATGTCGCTATCGCTGTGGCCTATATTTTCTTCCATTTCCTTTTCTAAATCTTCGCCCGTCTCGGATTCGCTCTCCGAAAGGCTTTTGTTTTTTATTTGTTTCTTTTTCTTGTGTTTCGTTTTTTTACTCTTTTCTTAGTTTCGTTCGAAGAATTTATTATCTCCGTATTTGTTTGTGCTTGAAATTCCATGCTTTATCTTTCGTTTTACTCTCGAACTTTTGGTACTTTTTGAAGTCATTTACATTTTCCTTCGCTTCTGATGCTTTCACTTTTCCATTCGCTAATTCGCTCTAAAACCTGTTCTGAAGTTAAAACCTCTCCATATTGAAGTTGATTAAGCCGCATTTGTTTTTCTTTACGGCTGTAAGTAACTGAATTTTCCACTTGGCTTTTATCGTATCTACGTTAAAAATCTATTCACTTCTGAAATTATCGTTTATTGGTTCACCCAAAGAAACATTTCTACTGAAAGTCATTTGGATATCAACATTTTCCGAAATTTTGCTTTGGAAGGCAAGGGTTCAATATTATCGAAGACAATCGGCACAGAAATGGCGATATTTTCACTTGATATTTTAGCTTGATCTTGTAGAGGTAATGTATCCTCACCCGTTACATTGTGGGGACGGTTTTGTGTTTTTAAATATACATTTGATCACCATTTAGAGATTAAAACAAGGAGTCAAACTTAAATTTAAATTAAGAGAAGCATTGTAACGTTTTCATAATGTTGCGAAGTGCATTGTAAGTGTAAATTTTGCCTCAACTCGTTTATATATGTATTAATGCCTCACAATAGGTGTTCATGTCATTTAAAAATCTGACTTATGTCCATATGTAGGTATAGAATGTTATGTAATCGATTTTTTTTCACTAGCACTAAATCGACTTATAGTATCATGTTACAACGTTTGACAAAGTTAATTTCCAAGATCGCCCTGGTGGTTGTGTGTGAGATGCGTGCTCTAGCATTAAAATCTGACTATGTCCATATGTAGGTATAGAATGTTATGTAATCGATTTTTTTTCACTAGCACTAAATCGACTTATAGTATCATGTTACAACGTTTGACAAAGTTTTAGTCGCCCTGTATGTTTGTAGTGATAAATGTGTGTGCAAAAATGGTGTGCGTTTGTAGTGTCTGTATTTCAGCTTTTGAATCTAAATATTCAATCGTGCGAAGGTTTCGTTAGAAAATATGATAAAAACCAGATAATAATTCGATTTAGATTCGATGGTCAAGTGAGTGGACACGTAAATCCCAACAGTGCCTATGTCTTAGTTATTAAATTAATTTGGTTAAGAATTATTTGGCTGTGGTGGTGACAGTGTGTTACATTTGAATCCACTAATAAATGAGCTAGTTTAAATTTTTCTGCATTAAAGATTTTATGTTAAGCACTTTGGAAAACTTGTTTTCTAAGAATCTGCATTATTGAAGCTAAAATTGACGACAAATCGCTCAAGGCGCAATTTCCTTCTAACGCACGGCATACGAGAGACCAAAGATGAAATTACAGAAACTATCATTAGTGATTTATTCATAGATCAACTATATTTAAGTGAATTACCTTCATCTAATATAAATCGATGCGATGGTATTGGAAAGCAGCAGGTGTGAAACACATCTCGTCATATAATAGTGGTGTTTACGTCGTACAGATTTAGAGAAAACGTTTGGCTATTAAAGAAGAATGTAAAAAGAATAAAAATTCATTCATTTAAAACAGCTAAATCAAAATTTTTTCCAAGAAATGCCTGGAAATCTAATGGAAGATTATCGTTTTGCTGCCAAATAGAGAAAAAGAAGATGGTGTGAAAGGCGTACCAATTATACAATTTAGTCCATTACTTAACGTGGCTTATAAAAATGATGATAAACTCGGCCCATAAACGAGATCACGAACCAAGCAGTGGAGTAATCTGTATATGTGTGTGTATGTGCTTATTTGATAAGAGCAGTAATATAAGACCGATCCTAATTTACGTTGTGACTAGATTTTGAAAAAGTCACTAGATTGCGAAAGGTGTAAAAAGTAACTAGAAAAATTAGTAGAAATGGTTGGTATCGTAGATAAAATGGTTGACTGAGAGCGTGGTTATGACTAAAAACAGGAAGTGCGCGTACTCGCTAAAATGCGGTTTGCATCATCACTGAAAATAGCCGGTGCATGTGTTTTCTAAGTGGTTCCCGCATCATAGCTAGTCGGTTCACGCTAAAAATTGCCGTGTGCGGTTGAAATATCAAATACCAGCTCCAAATATGTGAAACGTGAGCATGGTTCAGTTCGGCACTAATTCTGTTAGCCAAAAATGATTGTGAGAGCATCATCGAATTTGGGATATCACTACAAGGAATAACTAGATGTGTGTGGTTCGTATCTGTGCTAGACACGTGAAAACTAAACAAGGGCTATATGTCTATAAAACGAGTCTTTAGACAGATGTAGGTCTCATTGAAGTCAGTAATTTCACTTAAAGAACAGTATCATAATGAAATAAACAATATAAACGTCTGCATACATTTTTAAGGTGTCTTCCAGAAGGCAGCAAATAGAGCACTTAACACTGAAAATAAAAAGGTTTATATGGGACTTGAAGTGCAACGGAAATTAAAAAATTCACGATTATCGTAAGGATTTTTTAAAGTCTGCATGCATTTTTAGAGTGTCTTCAAGAAGGTAGCAAATAGAAAACTTAATACTGGAAAGGAAAACTTTATAATGGGGGCTTGAAATGAAGTGCAACAGATGTTGAAAAAAGCACGATTATACTAAGGTCTTATTATTAATGTATTTATTATGTGTTTGTAGTATGCAAGAATGAAAATTAAACAAAGATGATAAACGGAACACGAAAATTTTCAAAGCAAATAAAGATGCTTTACTGAACTGTAGATGTATATTGAGTCAACTGAAGAAATTATTTTAATTTTTCAAACAATGGAACGGAACGGTATTATTCTCGTATTTAGAAAAAAAATGAGCAATAATTCGTGGATGAAATGAAAAATGCAATTACAAATGAGTTTCACTGTAACTATGTTACATTCCTACGCTTCAAAAATAAAACTTATACGGACTCATTGAAGTACCTTATACGAAATATACAGAAGTTGAAATTATACGAATTATAATGGAAAGTAAAAAATAAACATACGAAATTGGACTACAAGTACTGTTAATCGTTTTGCAGTACCACTATGCAGATAGAAAATTAAAATTAAATGAAAAGGCTTTCAATTATATGCATTTTAAGTAAGCTGACCAAATTAGTAGGCAAAGTTTCATTTTCCAATAATGAATGAACGGAGTTATGCTAATTAGTGGGTACGTTATGAGAAATATAACTAATTTAGTAACAGAGAGATGAAAATTATAATACTGTTAATATACGATTGAATAACACTCGCAATTATGATAGATCTTGTAATTAGACTGCTCACGTGTGAACATATTCGTTTCTATAGAAACCAGATCCTTTCATTTATGTTGCAGTTTTATATTAAAGTATACGTGTATAATTTATACGTTACGATAAAACTTGAAAATTTGTGGTAAAATTTTGAATGCTCCAGTAGGTTGTTTCTTACTAGTATGCGTAAGTAGAGATAAAAAATTTTGCGTTTTTAAGTGCAGTTTATCATCTCAAATTTGCATTGGTCAGTTTTAGGACCATTATTCATATTTTTGATAAATTAATAAATAATAGATAAAGTGCCGCGTGTAAAACGCAGTAATGTTTTCAAAAATTTTGTTTTCGATTGGGAGCTAGGGGCAAATTCAAAAATTTAGGAGAGCGTCATTTCTAGGTTACAATGTATGAGTACTTATACGTTCTATTTGCAGCAGGTTTATGTAAATACATAGAAAATATTTAGGGGCAATATCATGTAAGTTGGTGGTACACACATAGAATTGATAACAAAAGATCATCGAATTTGTAGGTTACCCTATCTGAACCTTGCAAACAATTGGTACAGCTTCATTAAGTTTAAATGTATACATATTTGTGAACAGACATGCGAACTGAGCTTGTTTAGAGATAACCATGGAAATAAGCTTACGAATTAAAATAAACATTTTTGTTAAAAAGTTTAATTTAAAAACTTTGTGGTAATGTACAAAAGTCGACGTGTACTCAAACTTAGTTACTACTGGATTATGAAACTATTTTGTAACCTTTGTTTAGTGCATAACATAAGTCTAGCTAACGTCAATCTAGCAATGAGATATAAATAAACTTATTCCTGCAGAAAACTGCATATTCTTTAAACTACTAAATCTTTAGTCGCTATCCATATCGGAATTTTCAGAATAGTATTTTCTGTATACTGCACATATCAGTCTTAGATAGTCTGGTTCATAACTAAAATTTTTTGTGTTAAATGCATACATTCTACAACTCGATTTTGTTTTCCTCCGAAAATTGCCCGTTTAAAGGAATACACTATTTTTTTGTACGTATGTTTTATTTAATAAAAAAATGTTTAACCTTAAATAATAATAATTTATTTAATAAAATATTATATATATATATATAATTATATATATATATATATATATATATATATATAGGGAAAACAACCTTCAGGCACCAATATATAAGAAAAACATATCCATCCGGCACCATATATAAGAAAGCAGGCGGGATTAGTTGGTTGACCTCACAAATATTTATTGTCTGAACATGATGGTTTGTTTTCTTTGTAAGACAAACTTTAAATATTAGGGTATTTAGTTCCAATTCATAACTACTTTAGACTATGAGGTACATGAATATTCATGAGCCTGTAAATTGATTTAACTATTGTTACTTTCATTTAACGCAACAAACAACTTTCTCCTGTGGGAAAGGATTAGTACAATAAAATTACAACTATATGCAAATATATGAGTTTTTTTTTTGCATTTGTGTAAAATATTGTAAATATTCACACGTTTTACCATTATTTAGTGTATGATAATGTGTAATTTTTAATCTCTCAGTGGATTGAATGATAGTACATTAGCTTTCACATACAATTTATTATTACTTGAGAACACGTTAATACCAGCGGCACCTTGTTTGTCATTTTAATTAATACCTAATGGCTTAAGATGCAAGATGTGGTACTTTGAATTAGTTACTACACATTAAAACCTACATAAAATTTGATCTGATTGTTGTGATAGGAAAAACTATACTTACAAGTTTTACGTTGTTAGAAAGCATATGAAGTTAAATACATTAATTCGATTCCCAAGGTATGAAATTTTTGGATTTTCAGTGACCATGCGTATTTTCACCAAGAGAAGCCAAAATCGTAATTTATAGACTAATTTCTTTGGGGAAACATCTCACCGTTTCGGCTCGATGACCAATAAGTAAATACTATGCATTTCCCGTGACTATATTGATTTTGTCCAATAGATGTCCAAATCGTTATTTATGCACCAATTTAGTTGGGAAGTCCAATAAGTACAGTACACTTTATGCATTCTCCGTGTCCATTTAGATTTTGGCCAATATATGTCAAATTCGTTTTTTATGTACCAACTGCATTGGAAAAAAGTGCCAAGGCATCGATCTCCAATAAGTAAATTTAATGCATTTTTTGCGACCACGTGCGTCTTAGCTAAGCGATTGGAAAATCGATATTTTTGCACCAATTTTGTTGCAAAACATCTCAAACTATTACATCGCTGCTCAATATGTTTATTTTATGCATTTTCACATGTATTTCCAACAGGAAGTGCCGAAATCCTTATTTATGTACCAATTTTGTTGGAAGAACCACCCTAATCGTTGTCCAATTCGTTACTTTAATACATTTTCCGTCACCCTATGAATATTGACTAAGAGATGTCAAAATCGTATTTTATACACAAATTGCTTTGGGCAAACGTTCCCACGTTTCGAATCGATGTGGAATAAGAAAAGTGCATTCATTTTCCGTGACCACATGGATTTTGACCAATAGATGTCCAAATCGTTATTTATGCACCAATTTTGTTGGGAATAGATCCCAAAGCATTCATCGTAGTTCCAATAAGTTCATTGTATGCATTACCCGTGACCATTTAGATTTTGGCCACTAGATGTCGAATTCGTTCTCTATGCACCAATTGCGTTGGGAAAGGGTTATTTATGAACAAATTTCGTTGGGAAATCGTCTAAACACATAACTTTAATGGCCAAGAAGTGGATTTTTTTGCATTCTCGGTGAAGACATGCATTTCGACTAAAAGTTGTCGAAATAGTTATTTAAGCACCAACACATATGCGTTAGATGGATACCCAATAATTGAATTTGCGGCGACTACGTGCATTTGGGCTAAGATATATCAAATCCTTGATTTATGCATCAATTTCGTTTGAGAAAACGTAAAAATAAAAGGCATATTTTTATTCATAATAGCTTTTACAAAATTATTGTATGTGTGGTATTGTCAAGATCGTTTATAGTATTCAAAAATTCGTTTTATCAGGCTCCGAAGTTTGATTACATTGTGAGATACAAAAACAATGTTTCTTGGAATTGAACACTATTGCGCTTGCCACATTGAATACCTTTATTTACAGACTAAACTGGTTGGAAGAAATACTGGACGTATAGCTGTGATACGCAAAACTAGATTTTATGATGTTTTGGTATTGGACACAACATACTGTTTCGAACATATTAATTACCTTTTTTCATAAAGAATTTCCGTTGATAATGTTTGTTCATATTTCCATAAGGAAAACTTTAAAATTTTAGATTAATGCTTACCATTTCGTTCACCATGTGCGTAAACCTGTATTTACTAGCTGATTTATTTTATAATTTTTATAATTGGGCAGTGTCTTGAAAGTATTTATGGATAAATTGCGTTAAAAAGCTTTGCCGTGTTGTGAGAGACAAAAACTAAATGTTATGGCTTTTGTAACGGAACACCTTGTTACGTACGGTAAGTTAAATAATCGTGTTTCTTTATCAATCTGATTGTAAAAAGATTGGTTGCATTGATGTGACCCTATTACCAGAATTCATGGTTCTTACTTTCTTATACTTGAACCGCCATGTGTTGTTCTCGTAATATAAATTAATGCAACGGATTTAACCTTTTGCAGTGTTTTTGAAACCATATAGACCTTTTCAACTTCAACTCTTCAACTTAAGTAAGATATTCTTGTATAGATTTTTTGTATCAAACTAAATACCTATGGCTTAAAAATCAATTTATTTAATTGAAAAATCAGATGTGGCAAATGATAAATAATGCATTAGTGAGTTTAAAATTCATACATTATTTTACTTAATAGTTTTTCTATTTAAAAATTTTTTTTTCGATTTTTAAATACCAAGATCGATTTTAATCCATTCACAAAGATAATACAATACCAAAGAGAAGGTCAACGTAAACAAATAGTTAAGTTTTACAACTTAATTGTATTCCACAGATTCAAAAGGAACATGAATTTCCAAATCCAGAACACTAAACCGTGAATCGCAGTATTCCTATAAAAATGTGTAACTGTACTGTATTGACCTTTAGTATTAGTGTATCCAGCAAATTAGACTATATAAATAAATTTTTATTGATATATAGTGCAAAAACCTGTATCTGCTAAAAGACATATATATACAAGTTTGTTTATCTTTTAACCACTAAATATTCACGTAGAACACAATTTAAATTCACCACTAGGTTAAAAGTAACAGATTTTTTATGATGAAATTATTTTACACATAAAATTTTATAAATTTTAAAGTCACTTAAATAGTCTTTTACTGTTATTAAACCGGTACTTGAAAATAGTAATACCATTCATGTATCCCTTTCAAAAGAAAAATTTAATTTAAAAATTTTTTTCGTAATGTTGATTACAAAGAGTAAATTGAACACCACGGTCTAGTCTCATGTGAGTGCTTTATTTCAAACTTATAAAACTTACTGAAATTAAGAACTCGAAATTCATCAGGGTGTGAGGAAAGCTAAAAGAAATTATATTCATAGATATAATCAGTTATTAGCATTTGTGTTATTGGGCATCCACAGTCAATTTGTCTAGGCCTTTAATAAATAAAATCACAAAATTGAGTAAAGGTTGTATTTCAGTAACGTAAATAGGTAATCGAATAAGCATTCTAAACATCTGTATTAATATACTTATTTTAATAAAGCAAAATTTCTGATTAATATCAGGATAAAGTAACTAAAACGATACTTCTTGTACGGCCTTACAATCTTAAAATTACTAAATTAAACACTGTAGATAAGCTTACAATCTATGTTTACTTAAAATTCAAAATGCAATCTATTCAACATGTATTCAATAATGAAACCTGTATTGACCTATGTCAACAAATTACAGTTGTGATACGTTATGAACTCAAATGTTTTTATTTCAGGAGCAGGACTCAGCTGTTCCTTTTTTTTAACCGTATCAAAACAACACAAACTGATTTGTTATTTAGTTAAACTGCACTAAAAGGATAAGTACTTACATGTACAAAATAAATATTTTAATCTTGTCTTAAACGAACTGTACCTTGAGAACTTTCATTTCCAATTCCAAGACAAATATACGATAATGTGAAGGTAATTTCCATTTTTAATTAACGTACAAATAAACGAAACAGAACGTATATTATACTATAAGTTTCATCTGTCTTCAACATAAAATTAGACGAACGGTAGCTATGGTAACATTCGATTATTGGCACCAGATGTTGACCCTACAATAATTGAAATATAACGACGAATTCAGATAAACTATATCTTAAAGCTGTGATTCTAACGACGAAAGAGTATGTATAACAGCATATGTGATTGACTGCTAAACAAAGGTATCTCCATTTATGTTCATAAAGATGACATTGCATTATCGCAGTTTAACAAGTATGTTCATGACGTCATAACGCTACTCAATGATACGTAAACTAATTACAAAATAATAATTTTAAGATAAACGGTTTTGTGTGATCTAAATTTGTTCCATATTCTTACTTCTATTAAATACAACTCATGTAGAAAATGTAATCTAGACGCCTTCTATCAATACCTTGTTATAATAGTAGGTACCCATCAGAACTTAAAGATCCGATAACGTCTTAAAATCGAACTACTTAGAAAGTTAACTAAAAATTAAATAATGTACTGTTCTAATTCGAAATCGCTATCAGTGCCATTGAACTTTTAAATATGGACTAGTCTAAAATAACAGACGTTAGTATTATGTGACTGAGAATTACTTCAAATAAATGCGTAATGTAATGTCAACATTTTATCTTTAACTAATATTATGGAACTTAATATTAAGGTAACCATGACAGATCAAGTTTTGGCATTGTTAGACTCATATTTATCTATATTATTCAGCATACACATGATCAGTTGTTATCCCCATTATTAAAGAGTGTATCTTTATAGAGCAACGTTACGTTATTACCTTAATGACTCCGTAACATATCATAAAAAATCGATACATTACAAGTTTTGAAAGATCTAAAATACTAAATCCCACAAATACGGGCTTGTCACACGTAACAGCATGTTGTGAAAATTCTACCGCGAATAATTGATCAGTAAATTGGATACAATTTTTATATTGTGGTTTTGTCACGTACCGTGCTTAACCCTAATCGGAGACCGTTATTTTCCCAATGTGTCAATAACTTGATTACTCTTTTTTTTATCAACGTTATCCATTATTTTACTAAGTACACCATTGTTCGTGTATTTAAAGAAATCCTTCTCAATTTTGTTTTTTGCGTGATTTTAGAAAGCGGTGTTTTGGTCTGTGTATAGTACTAACCAAGGACTTTGGCGAAAGCGTAGAACTCTGTGAATACGAGTTAACCCATGCTCTATACATTGTTTTAAATATTGGTAACGTATAACATAGTAATTGGTCTTATCACTCAAGTTAGAAATTAATATTTCTCCTTTCGCATATCAATTTCGGGACAAAAGATAATCATCTGTCAGTTCATCAAATACCGCGATGGTAGATGGATTGTGCATACTCCAGGCATATAAGTTCGTTGCATCAATTAATACCATACAAATACGTTAGGGTGAATTTCAAAGTCTTGGAACAGTTGTACACAATATACGCTTGCCGCGAGGTAGATGTCCTCCCTCGAATACTTCTTGAACAGTGGTCATATCCAGTATCAGTTGCAGTCAATTCTAACTGACCTGCACATTTTAACACGGCATCACGCCAACCCAGGTAAGGAACATACTGTGCAAAGGTTCTGGAACAAACTCGTTGTATAGCAATACTTCTCGACTTACACGAAAGTATCTCCTCTACGAATACTTCTTGAAAAAGTGGTACATATCCATATCAGTCAGTAATTCTAACTGACCTTTGCACATTTTAACACGGCATCCCACGCCAACCCAGGTAAGGGAACATACTGTGCAGGTTCTAAACCATACACACTTATACATAACGGTCTAAAGTTT
>JARFJB010000392.1:0-57955 GCA_036346205.1 Vesta saturnalis
ACAAATGCAAAGACATCCAGTGGCTTATAAAATGTTACAAGAAGTATTTGTTATTAAACCATCATCATTAAGTAAAAAATCATTAAGAGGTGCAATGTAATGTAAAATTTTGTGCTACATGGCGTTCCTCTCTCCCACTATCGACAAACTAAACTACTGTGTAGTGCTGACACCATCGTCCGTAAACAGAGTGCATGTGATATGAAATTTTATCGCTGAATGAATAACATTTTATCCAAACTTCGCAAGAAACCGATGCCGTCACCTCTTTTCTATTAGAAATGATTCGACGATTAATTTTATGAATGATTTTAAGTATACAAATAATTTACATGTTCCCTGTTACTTATATACTTGTTTATTGGTTTTAACGTCAATAAAATTGTGTAATTGCATATACAAAAATAGAAATTAAAGTGTTTAAAATAAAAAAAAATGCTTTGATAAACAAGTTTCACTTCAGTATAAAATTGAATTTACGTATACAGTGTATTTCATAATAAAATCACATTAATTTTATGAACGATTTTAAGTATAATTATTTATATGTTCCCTGTTATTAATTATACTTGTTTATTAGTTGTCACATCAATAAAACATTGTAACTGCATATACAAAAATTGAAATTAAAGTATTTAAAATAAAAAAAATGCTTTGATCAACATTTCATAACATTTACTTTAATTTACGTATACAGGGTAATTCAGAATAAAGATCACATTAATTTTATGAATGATTTTAAGTACATAAATATTTATATGTTCCCTGTTATTAATTATATATTTGTTTATTGGTTTTCACCTCAATAAAACTTTGTAATCGCATATGGAAAAATAGAAATTAAAGTGTTTAAAATAAAAAAAATGCTTTGATAAACAAGTTTCACTTCATTAAAAAATTTGCTTTAATTTTCGTATACAGGGCATTCCCTCTTATTAATTATATACTTCTTTGTTGGTTTTCACGTCAATAGAACTTTGTAATTGCATATATAAATTACAGTATTTAAAACAAAACAAAATTCTTTGATAAACATTTCATTAAAAAATTTACTTTAATTTACGTATACAGTGTAATTCATAATAAAGGTCACATTAATTTTATCAACGATTTTAAGTATATAAATATTTATGTTTCCTTATATCAATTATATACTTGTTTATTGGTTTTCACGTCAATAAAACCTTGTAATTGCATATAGAAAACTAGAAATTAAAGTATTTAAAATTTTAAAAAATGCTTTAATAAAATAGCCTCACTTCATAAAAAATTTACTTTAATTTACAGGGTATTTCATAATAAAGATCACATTAAAAGTCATTATTAATTTTATTAAATACATAAATAAAAAGTTCAACTCAGTAGAATTTGAACCTACGACATTTTACTAGAGTGGCGCTCTAAGACACTTTCAGTTTTAGCATTAAAAATGGACAGGGACGTTTATAATGATTAACATCTCTTAAAACACGACTATTTAATGCGTCAAAATATTGTTTACATTTTCGATAAATGTAGCAGTACGAAAAGCCGTCGTACTCTTGAACTGTCCTAATTGATGTGCCGATTTCATAGCAGAAGCCATCGTGTGGGAAAAATTTATGCTGCATATTTAACGCGCATTTTTTGAAAACTGTTTGGATTCAGGTGTTCGTCCTTAATCTTATACATAGCTCGAGTTGTTTTACTTCTCGAATCAATTTCGTAAGTTTCTAAAATGTCGTTCCAACCAACGCGTTCTTGCTTTTTATAAATTGTAATTTGCTATTCATAAAGTTATTGCGTAAGCTCTTCATTAAATGCGGTGCGTCATAGCAGGTTAAAATACTCTCCCCATCAATAATTATTTCTGGACATTTCGCCGTAGTCCCAAGCAAATTGAATGCGGAGCGATTATTAGTCCCTGGTCACAAAATAGCAGTAAAGGCTTTAAGGAGGTGTTTCTCAATGTCTTCACCACATTGACAATAATATTTTTAATTCCATGCCTTTTACGGTCCCGCTGAAACAAAAGCCTACAGAATTTTCCAGTTATCCAATAGTCCACGAACTAAAATACTAGCGCACTATTAGCTACTTTTGGATTTCTTCCCAAAATCCCAAGTCCTCATATCACTCAATTAGATCATGCACTTCGTCAAAATCTAAATGTTGCCTTAAAGATATTTCATCAAATGCTACAGCACATACTTTCTCCCGTTCTGTCATTATATTTACCTTTAACCATTAAGTAAAAATCGTTAAGAGGTGCAACGATAATGTAAACTTTGTGCTATGACAATCTCACTCGCCGCATTCCTCTACACTGTCTACAAATTTAAATTCTAATTACATTTTTGAATTCCTGATTAAAATGCATACATAGACATCTCATACGACCTATTTCTAACACTTAATTTCCAATCTACACTTTTACTACCTATATTTACATTTTTCTAATATTTTCTGTTTTGAGGTACATAATGGATCTCCACATATTTAAGGATCAATATTACATTCTGTGACACCTATTTTACATACCTAAATGCGTTTTGCAAGGAACATCTACAAACTAAGAACACTCCTAAAAATCTGTTTTATCACATAAACACATATTTACTATTGCTCATTGTCTGAAATTAAGGGTAGCTCATTGTTTTCACAATTATAATTGATTTTGGCCTCACGTCTCATTTTATGCTTTATTTTCATTAATTCTATTTATATCTTGTACACTAACCTTACTTTTTGTCAGTAGTTATAAATCATGTTTTTAATGTTAATTTGACTTTACAGGCTTAGAAAAGTAGTTATTCTTTAAGTTTATAACTTTTTCAACTTCACAATAGCTACTATTTTATACTTTCACTAATCCTTATTTATCTTATACAGAAACACTAAATTTTAACATTTTATGTCTATAATTAGTAATTTTACACTCAGTTTTAAATGTAATTCCATCCTTTCCACTTCAATTTAACACATAGTTTAAGTTTTCACAAAATCGTAATCGTGTCCACTCTTTTATCATCGTCCATAAGTTTTTGTTGCATTGAACTGTATTTTATACAAGTTCTTTATTACATAAGTGTTGTACTACATGTAACTCGTGATTTACATATATGGGGAATAAATTTGGTGTAAAGTTTTGGCAAGCTGTTGATACGAAATATAAATCTCCTGAATGGTTTTCCTTATTTAGGAAAAGATGATATGCGTCCTAACAACCAACCCCTTCCAGACTATGTTGTTTTAAAAGTAAAGGAACCTTTCCTAAATATGGGTAGAAATGTTGTTACCGGCAACTTTTTTACGAGCCAAAAGTAGGTCAGTAGGAATTTTGCAGTAATAAAACTAAATTTTTAAAGATGTGTGAAATTAATTTTTATTAATATTCTTTTGTCACTTCGCGGACAGTTTTCGAATTTTTTTAGTTTTAGTTGAAGATTTGTTCATTCGCAGTTTTCTGAAAAATTTCAAAAACGCTTAATCATAACTAAACAATAAATTTAATGAGTCATTGTGTACTACACATTCGTGTTTAGATAAACGTTTTTGCAATTTTTTAAAATAATTTCTTTTAAATTGATTGAGTTTTTGTACAACAATTAATTTTGATAATTGACGTATGGAAACTTCATTATAAAATTCAGTTTTTGGTCTTGCAGGTAACTTATTCTTGACACACCAAAATCTTTGTAAAAGATATGTAATCCTTGGCTAATGGGAGAATCATCAGATTCTAGCAATGTTCACATTTATTTTTGTTTATTAATTTATTTGCTGCATATCCAGCGACATAAACATTGCTCGAAAGTTCTAAGTCTACCGCCCTAGAAGTTCCAATGTTACATGAAACATCCACACCCTCCGGAGTATCCAAATCGGGGTTTTCTATTTCTTAATTAACACTGGAAGTATTTTCGACTTCCTTTATTCGTTTATTCGGTCCTTTTCTTCGGCCCTTTCTTTTGGTTTACATATTTTCTTCTATTTCCAAATAATCCGAATTATCTTTACAATTACTTGCATTATAGTCAGCATTTTTAACTTTATATAAATTATGCTGAGTGCAATTCTAAATTCACGAATAGTGGGTAGGGATTATAACCTCCACGTGTCCTCGCAACAGAAAAAAGTTTTCTAATGGATCTTGGTTAAGGTAAGAAGTACATAAATATATATCTAACTCATTACGTAAATCAGCAAACAGGTTTAAAATTGCTTCAATTGTTAACAGGAACCCATCTAAACAATATATATTGTTTTTCTTTCGACCATTTTTCCTATCGAATACTTCAACAGATTCAAATAAATGTTTCGCTTCTTTTAGAGTTTTCATGGAAACATTATCTTCTCTGAGAGGCTCTCGGTATATACATTTGTCAAAAATATACTATTTAAAGAATCAAACGTTCTATCCACTTTCTCGATTAAATCTGCAGTATCTTTACTAGTTTCACTTTGTAGTAAACTTAAAGCGCTCGCTGTACGTATCGCAGAAGCCATAGAATGAAAATTTGAACTGCATATAATACGCGCATCTTTTGGAAGTTATTAGGATAAATATGCGTCCGTTACTTTGGGAAGAGTGCGTGTTGATGAACATTTCCTGTCTAAATTGTAAGTCTTTTCAATGTCTGCCCAAGACACTTCTCTATTGTTTACTACAAATTTTAAGGTCTTTTTCATAAAATTATTGCGAAGCGATTTTAAGAGATGCGGTGTGTCATAAGCAGTATATATCTTATGATTTTCGATATAAAAGAAAGGCTTTTCTTTAGAGCATTTCAGTAAATTGAAGGTTCTTCTATTTCCAGGGCCTTCATCACAAATAAGAATTCGTGGGAATAACTCTACTTCTAGAACTTTCTTTATGACCGTTCTTACTAGATCTTGAAGGTCATTTGATTTGATTGTTCGTGCAGATGCATAATAACAGAACGGTAATTTCCAATTCTTTAAAAGGCCGCGAAGATAAAATACTAATACACTGTTTGCTGCTTTATCTTTACGTCCTAAATGGCCAAGATCCTCAATGCCTTCGACACGATCAAGATAGTCGTTGTATTCTTCATTTGCTTTACATGACATTTCATCCATGAGTAATACACTCTCGTTCTCTTCTGGTCATATATTTAACTCGATCTGCAATCTTTTTAAAGTGCAGTATCAGTTCCAGTTGGTATATTAGCTTCAACCAGTTCTGAATAGTCCTTACGCTGGGCAAAATGAAGGAAAATTTTTCAACAAGAATTTATATACTGAAGGTGACTTGTAATAAATAGACAATGCTAGATGTTTTCTTTATATTTCCAAGTCGCCTTTCTTACATGAAAGCATTGCATGTTTACGAACTTTTGCACAAAATCACTTTTCGTCGATAATAATTTGTTTATAACGTTCATTGAAGAAATTTTGACACTCACATTTTTCTCTTGGACGAATTTAATTTTCTTCGCAAATCTTTAATTTTCAAGCTCAACTTTTACATTTATGAGTCAATATTATATTTCCACTTGGCATGTTGATTATTCGATCACTAACAATTGATTCTACATCCGAAGAACTTATTTCTCCTGCTGCAGGTTCTTGAATTGTCGTTTTGTTTGTTATTAATTCCAAATCTTCACTTGAACCTTTCGTCCTTGATGTTGATGCGCACAAATCTGCTGCAGTAGATTTTCGATAAATCTTTGTAGATGGTTAAAATTCTAATTCATCATCAGAATCATTTGCAACTGGTGGAGTCCATATATTTGTTGAAGTTTGTATTTTCTTTTCTGAAACAAAACTTATTTGTGACACGTTGGCGCGGTACCTTCTCAGATTTTTATAAACTTTCGAGTAGGTATTCAAACATGTTCATCAAATAAAGATGAGTCCCTATTTTTCTGGTCACGGGATAATTCGAGAACGATTAGCCATTTCGTTCATCTTTTTTCTAAGATTCCAAAAATTCAAAATTATGCGTAGAAAATTGGAAAATAATGATCTTCTATGATTCGTAGCCTTTATGCGCCTAGCAGCGCTTCCCGGAATTGCCGACTCGTTATTATTTAAGTATTCATAATAAAAGTATTGCGTTGTGTGTTCCATCATAGGGATAGGATTTGTATGCACTTTAAAACCAAAAATATGCATGCACTTATGCGTTATAAAATGCTAAAATATGCATTTAAATATGCTATTAAAAATTAAAGTAACATATTGTCCAATTTTTGTAGAAATATATTTTGTAAATACGAAATAAAAAGCGGTTGTTTTATCTATAAGATGTAATTTATAAAATAGCAATACATAAATAAATAATTAACTAAAGGTCCTTCATTTTAATACAAAAAATTAGATAATATATATGAATAAAATTAATTAAGTTTAATAATTTATGAATGTACAATAACATACATTTTTAAATTTTCGAATGTAAATCGGTTTCTATTGTCAGGAAAGATACTTTTATATTTAGAAAAGCTCTTTTCCACATCACAGGAGGTAAGTGGAGCATACTTAAATTTTTTTAGCTCTGTTAGAGTGTAGTGTTTAAGTTCATCTGCAATTTCACATTCACATGTTTTTGTTGAATAGTTGAGACTTTTTGTCCTTTCACTCTATTTAAACAAACGTCTGTCTCCTTCACTATCTTTCCTAGAAAAAGATTTGGGTAGGTATTTAAGTTAGTACAAACAATAAAATGGTAAACTTATTTACATAAACTCTAGCAAATAACCGAAAGCAGGCCTGCTGAGGTGATTCATAAAATCATAACAACAAAATGCTATTCCATTGAGTACAAAATCAATGGCTATTCTCTAACAGGTTGTATTTTACTATTTAGCATCAATTGTCAAAGTATAGTGCATTTCCGAATAATTAGACCTCTCTAATATGGCTGCCATTCCATTATGAACAACATCCAATTATAAAATAACTAAAATGCTGTAAGTGTAACATTGTAATGAAAGGGATATTTCAGTTGGCTACACTGAACCGCATTTTCCATCCTTCCCTACAACATTATAATAGCAAAAGACAATATATAGTAACAAATACGACCTTCAAACGTCTTAAAATATTATTTGCTAACTCAGTAGCGTTTCACGCTGAGAGGTAACTTAGGTTAGTAAAATTGAAAATGTTTCAATTAAATTATTTATTGTAAGAAATAAACATCGTTAAAATAAAAGAATGTTCCAAACAAATATCATTATTGTTAAGAATTTCTGAAAATTTACCATTACTAATTACGTAATTAATGTTGAAACTGCAAATTACACCATAAGCATAATGTGGTTTAGAAATCATTAATGACCACTTGCTTTGCCTATAAATGTGGAATCAAATTTCCATTTTGCCATTATACTGTAAACAATAATTTGTAACGGTACTGAAGTACAAGCAATAATTGTAAATGCATATAACTTTTTTTCAAGTAAGAAACAACAAACATACTTAATTAAATAAAATACTTATCTTTTTTGGGATTTTTTAATGGTGTACTTAAATTATACAATCTAAACGTTTCGATAACACTTACAGTTATCTTCGTCAGTAGTAATGTTTGTTAAAAATTGTTAAAGATGTAGTAAACAATTTTGTCAAATTTGAAAAATTAAACATAAACATAAGTATTAGTATAACAGTTTGGGAAATATAAAGCCAACTATAAAATTTTTAGTAAAGTATAACTAGGTCATAAAATTAAATTAAAGTAGTTGAAATTAAATTAAAATTAAAATTACAAAGAACGTTCTGCATTGTGCTTTTCATTGTTAATAACACTTCCAATTATTGATAAAGATATCTCTTTGTTAGATTTAACTGGGTTATTTTATTTGATGTAATGTTTGGATTTGTGAATGCTTCTATCATTTTAAAATTGAAGTTTTCACAACTTTACATCATAACTTGATTAAATTTTCTTAAATGTGTTTTTGGGTGGCAAATTTCATTGTTAGCTTTCGTCGTAGAGAGTGTTCTGGTTTGTCATCTTTGAGGCAGTTTAATAATATTTAATTTTATGACCTAGTTATTCTTTACTAAAGATTTTTATGGCTTTATATTTCCCAAACTGTTATACTAATAGCAGGCTTATGTTTATGTTTTAATTTGTCAAATTTGACAAAATTGTTTACTACATCTTTAACAATTTTTAACAAACATTACTACTGACGAAGATAACTGTAAGTGTTATCGAAACGTTTAGATTGTATAATTTAAAGTAATTTAAAAATCCCAAAAAGATAAGTATTTATTATGAGTGTTAATGGTGAAAGTTTACATTTCTATTAAAATTATTAATTCTATTTGTGTATTTAATAAAATTAGTAATAATTTTGAATTACATATTTCCTTTGAACTCAGTCGTTCATACAAAACTTATAATAATCAAACATACTTTCATTTTTTACAATTTGTATTAAAATAGTTAATAATAATACTAGGTGAGCGTGGTGATGGCGAATTTATTAATATTAAATTTATTCAAATAAGTTTTTCACTTTTTATAAGACAAAATTACTATGAGTGCTACCACTTTATTTGGTGACAAATTTAAATGGCGGCTATATTGCAGAGGTCTCGTGAAATGCACTTTACAATTTGGGTTTAACAAACAAATGCTTTTAAAATATTTTCCTTATAGCTAATAATAAAACGCTTACTCAGTGACCATTGGGTATTGACATTGTTTGTTGAATTTCTAAAATACTGGCTGGTTTTCGGCTTTGTAAAGCTTTTTCTGGAACTATTAAGCCTTAGGCCAGGTTATTTAAAAAGTGAAATGTATTTAACACATAGTTCGTAAAGCAAAAATTATCAACTACATACATTCTAATATGATGAAAAATTATATAAAATATGCATTAAACTGTAATATTGCGGAAATATTCATGCATTTATAAAATCCATACAAACATGCATTTATATGCTTTCCAATTTACATATATGAACCATACATACAAAACGTGTATAAATCTGACTTAGCACATGTTTACATCTAAGAAAAACACACATACAAATCCTATCCCTAATCATAACTTTGTTTTAAATGTTTGGAAACGTTACAAAGATACAAAATCTTAAAGTGAGTATAGAATTATTGTTTCCAAATTTATCTTCAGTATTATAGATGCATGCTAAAAACATTACCTTCCAAATAATCAATTAAAAGTTTCTAGTGCAAATAACAACTTATATTAAAATATTATAAAAGGTAAAACGATAAACATACACGAACAATTTTTGTAATATTTTCTGTTTTGCAGATTTGAAGCTTTAGGTTGCAGCAAAGTATGTATTTACAAATTTGATAAGAACCGAAATAAATAAATTGCGGTAATATTATATATATATATATATATATATATATATATATATATATATATATATATACTTACCGTTATCAAATTTTTTGGTGTCGCTGATTTTTTAAGGAGTTTTCTTTCGTTCCTATCAACAAATCACTTTCCGAAAATGTTCTTCGCAAACAACCCGGCTTTCCATTTGCTTTTGTTCTATATTTAATAATTTTATGTTGCCACAATTTTTCACCACTCTTTTGATCGAATTTCGTCTTTTGAAATCGAAAAATGTTTTTCGCATTTTTGTTAGACATTCTCGCATTTATTATAACTACATTTATGCCCTGTGTGGCATAATGAAAAACTAAACCACTAATGGGTCACTGCCGTGAGTCGATTGAAACGCTATCGCGGTTCAGATAACCCACCGATGCTATACACACGAACGTTGAAGACCAACTAAAATTCTCAGCCCCAAAAACTTCACATGATACTCGCGTCAT
The DNA here is from genome assembly GCA_036346205.1 of Vesta saturnalis. Lineage (NCBI taxonomy): Eukaryota > Metazoa > Arthropoda > Insecta > Coleoptera > Lampyridae > Vesta > Vesta saturnalis. Next base: position 9,785 of record JARFJB010000392.1, read on the forward strand.
CTAGATGTCGACGCAATTTTCTATCGACAAAACTACCGGTAAGGTTTCGTCTTTACTACTCATTACTCAATGTCATCATACTTCCTTTTTTCACGAATCTTTTCCTTCAATTATCTCCTTAACGACCCGAACAACGGTACTCCTAGATATGCCTGCTTTAGCCACAGTATTCAAAACATAACCTTTAAAAATAAAATTATATAAATTTCCTAACGATATTGCAACATGTTTTACCTTGTGGATTATTTTTAAAAATTATAAAACATTTCAAATTATTTCTTTGAGTCCTGTGGTAAAACGCAACGTTTTTTTGAATGTTAGATAATGGTGTAGCCGCTTTGCACATTGTAAACAATGGGTTAAAAGTAAATAATAAAGCAAAACTGTACATAAAAGAAGGTTTATATAAATATAACTGTTAATTAGGTTAAAAACTGAAGTAAACAAATCACATTAGCACGCTGTCGGGAAACGGAATGGCAAATGTTTATAGAGCGCACTATAAGGGGAGGGACATATTGCGACGCGCTGGCGCGTGTGACGCGGCGTGACGCGTGGCAAAATACTATCGCGACGGACGTGTAACGTCGTGGAACGAATATTGCGACACATTTTTTTAGCAAACTCTTGCTTGCTAGACGTGTTTTAAAATTTGTTTCAAGATGAATAATTCACGATTAAAATTATTTAGATTAAACAGAGCCTGATTCGATAGTGCTGCTGAAGAAGAGATTTTATTGCCTTCATTGGCAGAAAAAAACAGATATCTAACTTTATCTTTAGAAACGAAAAAGCAACGGGCAATTTAAAATAACTGAAATACCTGATTCTTTGTTTACTAATTTCTTCCGGATGAATTTAAATCAATGGACTGCCTAGTCTGACGTCACGCAAGTTGGCGATTGGAAACCTTTCTAAACAGAAGAAATTGATGCGCAAAAAGTCCATAACCGATTTTATTTAGCTGATTATTACAAATTTCCAATAAATAAGGACGGTGATTCTTATAATTCTGTGAAGTATGTGAATTAAAGCTAATCTCGTCAAAATATTTTGTGAATGTAGATTTTCTTTAGTAACTGTTTTAAAGACATTGAGGTTACGTTTGCTTTTAAACGTCCTTTTTAGTTTTCAGATTTTTATACACAATATGGATAATGTTAAATTTTTTTTTTTATGATTGTGGACCTGAACAGGCTAAATACTATCGTGCTAAAGCACTCAGGAACATAGGAGGATGGATAGAGGATAATGAATTTCAATAGATGCCTATGAACAGCTACCTTAAATTTCTCATATCATAAGTGAGAGAAAACAGGAACTAGGAGATCATTCCAGAGTTTAGAATATGTGAAAATGTGGATTGCGCCCGTTTGGTAGGACAAGTGGAGATTTGTACTGCATACTGATGATGTGAATGAGCGAACCAGTGTTTCTCGCAAAGATAGCCGGAGATGGTATCAAAGAATGTAATTCACCAGCACAATAGCCGTTGTAATAACGATAATACAAAGGAAGAACTGAAACCATCCTTCTATGCTCAAGGGACTGTATATGAGAAGTTATGGACGGTCATTTATAAGCCTAATCGCTCTCTTTTGAATACGATCAACGATATCGAGAGCGTATTGGAGCACTAACAAAGGTGAGAATAATAATAATAAATCAGGAGATATTACTTCTGCAAAGTGTGGTTGTCCGAGGGGGATCAAATGTCATCACATTGCAGCATTAGCCCTATTTGGACACCATATTTCAATTACTGCCATAGAATGTGTATGGAATGTCCTAAAATCGGCAAGTGCTCAAGTCATATAAAGCTATTGGGGAAGCAATCACCGAGAGAGAGCAAAATAATCTAAGAATGAAACTTACTTCATTTGGTAACACTGTAGGATTTACCTGGCTTTTACAAAGGAAAATTACGAGTCCTCCAAAGATTAAAATTTCCCAATAATCGAGAATATAATCTCTTCTCCGGATTTCATGACATCTACCGACAAAGCATCGTATTTAAAACAAAAATGTGCTGTTGATGACAATAATATTAGAATAATTGCTGCTGCTACATGTGGACAAGTTACAAACGAAAATATAGAATAACAGCTAGCAACTTGTAACAACTCATTTTGAGTTGTATTAAAATATCCGTAATTATGGTCTTCGTTCATTTAGTTGTAAACATAAGAAAAATTTTATTTATTAATGATTTGTAAGTATGAGTTAATTTGCATTTTGGTGTAACTTAAGTGCATATCTTCTTAAAAGGTTTATACTGCCACTTCTTTAAATTGCGCAAATATTTTTGCGCAACGCGTCATCATCATCTGACATCCTAAAGCATCCATTTTCTCACTTCTGTAGATGCAGGAAGCAATTTTGAGCTTCCACCTAAATTTTGTGATTGATTGATTTAATGGTAAGATATATTTTAACGCATTATACTAAAATGAAAACATTTACTCTTTTGAGGCACTTTCTTTCTTTTTTTCTTTGAGTTACACTTTTATAACTTTTACTTTTCTACTTTAATTACATTTAAGTACGTTTAATTCTATTTTGCGTACGCTGTCATTTTATGTTGCAATTTTGCTTTTGAGACTGATCTGAATTTCAAGAAAATGCAATAAACGGATTATTCAATTTCATGAAGATAAATTTACAGAAGGAAAATTCCATTATTTGGTGTGGTTTACAACGTAAAGCATTATTTCAAGATATTGCGCAATATTGGTGCAAAGATGACATCACCTTGATTTTCCAGCTCCTCTGGCAGCTCATGAAGTTTTAAGGTACGCCTAGAAAAATGTGCATTTAGTAATTTTTTTTACTTGACTTTCATATTTCCGCAAAACGTTAAAGTTACACAAATTTTATTACTGTAAAATTTAAATTGGTATCGACATTATCCTACTGGCCTTTTAAAGGACAGTATTATTGGAGCCATTTTTGACAAAGAGTTGAGGTTATGTACGGCGCTTGGCAGGTAACAATAATATTTGTATATTTTCAACAACTGAGCAGTTTTAGTCAACATATATTTACAAAAGTAATAAAACACTCAATGATCCATGACACGTTAAAAAGTTCAGTTTGAAAAGCACCCACAAGCTTATCGTTTTGAAATTCACAGAAACAAAATCACCTGATTATGGCTTCCTATTCATACGATACTGGTAGCGCCATCTCTCAAATGTAGCCAAACTTTCAGTACAAAATAAAAGCTAGTGTTCTTTTAAAGGACAGTAGCTGTATCTGTTAAATTCTGACATCAGTATTGTTGACATTAGTCCACATTCGTTAACAAGAGTAGTAGCGAAAAGTATTAAAATGGAAAGGAATAATTATTCTAATGAAGTTTTGATGAAACTCTTCATTCTTCATGGACAATGTGACCAAATTATAGCGAGAACATGCAGGAAGTTCAACGAAATGTATCCTAATTTTCGCCCAATGGACAAAATAAAGTTTGTACGATTATACAATAATTCCAATAATTATGAATCGAAACTGATTGCGGAACAAAAAATATCATTTCAGACGAAGACAATATTATAAATGTTCTGACCTATTTTGCCCATCCCCAAGCTTCCATAAAGTGCAGAAGAAGATTTAGGCCTATCTTATGCTTCCATTCAAAGGATTCTTCAATATCAAGAGATGCACGCCTACAAGTATATGACAGTTCAAGCTCTCAAGTTTGAGAAAACCTAATTTTCCTGAACTATTGAAGGGGACATTTTGTATGTGTAGCGCAGTGTGATGCTTCTTAGAGCAATGAAAACAAGTTGCACTTGAAGAACAATTTTCCACTGTATGCTTTGTGCCTAAACAGTTTAAGCACATTTTTTTACTTTGAACAAACTTTAATCTTTCTTGAGGAGATATTTCCAAAAATTGTGGACACCCGTAAATTTTATGAGATTTATCGCAAAAAATGCACGAGAGAGCGTAACTGTCACTTTTCGAGTATAGTGTTACTTTACTACATTTTGAGTTGACTAGTGTTTCATTCCCTGAAATGTTTTCTAACACTACACAACGATTTTCGAGAAATTCAAAAAATTCTGCTAAATTTGGCAATGTCTTTAAATCACGACCTTCCTCAAACAATTTCTTAGAGCCGAAATCTAGTTTTTTTTAAAAGAAAATAAGTAATGATTCAAAATTACATTTATCAGAGAGCTTCATGTTTTTTAGTGATTCTAGGTTTTTCTTACAGGTTGTAACCAATTCTCTCAAATTTTGTGAATTACATTTTGTTATACAAGGAGCATTTAACAAATTTTCGAAATGGGAATTAACAATCTTATTTTTGTTTTCATATCTTTGCTTAAGTAATAAAAGAGCTGTAGAGAAATTTTCATTAGTCAATGACAATGATTCAATTAAACTAAAAGCTTCACCTTTTACCAGTGTTTTTAGATAATAAAAACGTTCCACATTTGAGAATTGTGGGTTGTTTATTATTAACGCATCAAAGAGATCTAAAAAGGGCTTCCAATCGTGCAAATTTCCTGTAAAGTTGGGAATATTAATTTGTGGCAATTTTATATTCGAATTGTGTATATGCGAGCTATTTCAATTGAATCATTGTTGTGACTTACAGTGACATTTTGAGGAGATAATTTTTGTATACATTTTTCAATAAGGGCTAACGTTGTAAAATACTGATTTTCAATTTTTTCACGATCTTCTACATCTGAATTATCTTCAAATTCTAATAAATATGAATCTATCTCGTCTTGAGCATTCGTATTCAGAAAACGCGGCTTCCAATCTTTTTTGTCTACATGAAAATTCTTGAACATCTAATGTCAAATTTTGATAGCTCTGCACCCAATTCTGAATACGAGTGATTTTGCTTTTAGCACTTGTGCGAGTAGTTTTTAATTGTTTGAAATCCATGACCATTCAAAACAAACAATAAATAACAGAGTTAAATAAATGTGAATGCGTATTTACTATTTGAGAGTTTTTGCAATAGTTTTATGTAAACAATTTAGTTCACTAACCTTTTTCTCAGAGTTTTAATACAAACAAATGATCACTTTAACTTACTGGAATCTTTCGCAGTGTGGATTTGACTTGGGCATATGCGGAGGGCGTCAGCTAATAGGAGTTCACACGTAACTGGAACTTCAAATCAACCATGTGCCAGGGATAGGGAAAACGTTGAGATCTTTTTACTTGTGTGGGAGATTTTTGAGTGGAGATCCGGCTCGATGAAGACCATGCGCGAAAACGGTGCCTTTAAATTAATGCTTCCTTCGATAGTTACGGCTCCCCGTTTGCGTCAACTACTTCTTCGAACTTTCAATATATGATAAATAAATACGAAGGACCAGTTGTAATTAAAATTAATTTATTACAACAAATTATATAAAAAACTTTGTTACATTTTTTCTTTTTTTTTTCACTAACTTTGAGAGAGTTGATCTATTACAAAAAAAATATATAATTGCGTTGTTGCGATGTTTCGCAACATTAGTTTTAATCGACTTTATTAATTTAAATGAGTTTAAACAAGCAGCATTGAAAACAGTTGTTATTATTAATTTACTTTTATTTAAATTTGTAATGCTGCTCATTTTATGTAATTATATTTCTATATCCTCATTAATGTCTAGAAATGGGGCATATTACTAAAATATTTCAATTTTGATAAGAATTTTCTACTGTAATCAAATCGTCCTATGAAAGGGCTTAATAAAATAATATTTATTATATATATATATATATATATATATATATATATATATATATATATATATATATATATAGATTATTTTCACAGCAGAGATATTTTTTAGTATCTCCTTGAGCAAAATTCTAAATTTCTTTGAACCTATTTTGTTATGACTAATACAAGGTTCCTGAATAAAAGCAACATCTATATTTACTTCCTCTAATAATTGAATTAAATTTATACTTAGATATCTTATAAGTTCATAAATTGTACCATTAGTAATCAAACTTAATTTTCTTTGTCCATGTACTATGATACTTGAAATATAATCCATTATTAATAATTGGTAATTAAATTAGACTGATTTAATGCATTTAAATTACATGGTCATTCTTTATCTAAAGAAGATTGAATAATATTAATTTAGCTCCTTATTGTAATTATTAAAATTTAAACAATTTATAATTAAAAGTTATTATTAATTTTACTAATACATAAATGAAAAGTTTACCTCGAGTAGGATTTGAACCTACGATATGTACTTTGCTGGAGTACCGCGCTAACCATCTGCGCTATCGTGATAGAGTAATCGCCAAAACGGCGCGAAGTAAGTGACGTCAAAGAGTATAACATTCAATCTAAAAACATCGTTTCTTCAAAACATCTCATTCCTTTTAACCGCGAATTGTTAAATATGAGGTTAGATTTTCATTGTGACATCGCCTTGAACTGATTAAATAATGATAATTTTAAAAACACCTTTCACTTTCGAAATTGCAAATTAACATAATTTATCAGTAAATTTGAAATGAACAAAGAATGCATGAAAACGTAGAAACAATGGTTATATTGCTCGTTTACTTTATGATGAAACATTCCTTTATTTTACTTTATGTACCTACATAAACTAAATGACATAAGGATAATATTAGAAAGGGGAAAAAACATGTAGAAACTACTATTTCATTACAAATACAGTTTCAAATTACAAATGCAAAGACATCCAGTGGCTTATAAAATGTTACAAGAAGTATTTGTTATTAAACCATCATCATTAAGTAAAAAATCATTAAGAGGTGCAATGTAATGTAAAATTTTGTGCTACATGGCGTTCCTCTCTCCCACTATCGACAAACTAAACTACTGTGTAGTGCTGACACCATCGTCCGTAAACAGAGTGCATGTGATATGAAATTTTATCGCTGAATGAATAACATTTTATCCAAACTTCGCAAGAAACCGATGCCGTCACCTCTTTTCTATTAGAAATGATTCGACGATTAATTTTATGAATGATTTTAAGTATACAAATAATTTACATGTTCCCTGTTACTTATATACTTGTTTATTGGTTTTAACGTCAATAAAATTGTGTAATTGCATATACAAAAATAGAAATTAAAGTGTTTAAAATAAAAAAAAATGCTTTGATAAACAAGTTTCACTTCAGTATAAAATTGAATTTACGTATACAGTGTATTTCATAATAAAATCACATTAATTTTATGAACGATTTTAAGTATAATTATTTATATGTTCCCTGTTATTAATTATACTTGTTTATTAGTTGTCACATCAATAAAACATTGTAACTGCATATACAAAATTGAAATTAAAGTATTTAAAATAAAAAAATGCTTTGATCAACATTTCATAACATTTACTTTAATTTACGTATACAGGGTAATTCAGAATAAAGATCACATTAATTTTATGAATGATTTTAAGTACATAAATATTTATATGTTCCTGTTATTAATTATATATTTGTTTATTGGTTTTCACCTCAATAAAACTTTGTAATCGCATATGGAAAATAGAAATTAAAGTGTTTAAAATAAAAAAATGCTTTGATAAACAAGTTTCACTTCATTCAAAAATTTGCTTTAATTTTCGTATACAGGGCATTCCCTCTTATTAATTATATACTTCTTTGTTGGTTTTCACGTCAATAGAACTTTGTAATTGCATATATAAATTACAGTATTTAAAACAAAAAAAAATGCTTTGATAAACATTTCATTAAAAAATTTACTTTAATTTACGTATACAGGGTAATTCATAATAAAGGTCACATTAATTTTATCAACGATTTTAAGTATATAAATATTTATGTTTCCTTATATCAATTATATACTTGTTTATTGGTTTTCACGTCAATAAAACCTTGTAATTGCATATAGAAAACTAGAAATTAAAGTATTTAAAATTTTAAAAAATGCTTTAATAAAATAGCCTCACTTCATAAAAAATTTACTTTAATTTACAGGGTATTTCATAATAAAGATCACATTAAAAGTCATTATTAATTTTATTAAATACATAAATAAAAAGTTCAACTCAGTAGAATTTGAACCTACGACATTTTACTAGAGTGGCGCTCTAAGACACTTTCAGTTTTAGCATTAAAAATGGACAGGGACGTTTATAATGATTAACATCTCTTAAAACACGACTATTTAATGCGTCAAAATATTGTTTACATTTTCGATAAATGTAGCAGTACGAAAAGCCGTCGTACTCTTGAACTGTCCTAATTGATGTGCCGATTTCATAGCAGAAGCCATCGTGTGGGAAAAATTTGTGCTGCATATTTAACGCGCATTTTTTGAAAACTGTTCGGATTCAGGTGTTCGTCCTTAATCTTATACATAGCTCGAGTTGTTTTACTTCTCGAATCAATTTCGTAAGTTTCTAAAATGTCGTTCCAACCAACGCGTTCTTGCTTTTTATAAATTGTAATTTGCTATTCATAAAGTTATTGCGTAAGCTCTTCATTAAATGCGGTGCGTCATAGCAGGTTAAAATACTCTCCCCATCAATAATTATTTCTGGACATTTCGCCGTAGCCCCAAGCAAATTGAATGCGGAGCGATTATTAGTCCCTGGTCACAAAATAGCAGTAAAGGCTTTAAGGAGGTGTTTCTCAATGTCTTCACCACATTGACAATAATATTTTTAATTCCATGCCTTTTACGGTCCCGCTGAAACAAAAGCCTACAGAATTTTCCAGTTATCCAATAGTCCACGAACTAAAATACTAGCGCACTATTAGCTACTTTTGGATTTCTTCCCAAAATCCCAAGTCCTCATATCACTCAATTAGATCATGCACTTCGTCAAAATCTAAATGTTGCCTTAAAGATATTTCATCAAATGCTACAGCACATACTTTCTCCCGTTCTGTCATTATATTTACCTTTAACCATTAAGTAAAAATCGTTAAGAGGTGCAACGATAATGTAAACTTTGTGCTATGACAATCTCACTCGCCGCATTCCTCTACACTGTCTACAAATTTAAATTCTAATTACATTTTTGAATTCCTGATTAAAATGCATACATAGACATCTCATACGACCTATTTCTAACACTTAATTTCCAATCTACACTTTTACTACCTATATTTACATTTTTCTAATATTTTCTGTTTTGAGGTACATAATGGATCTCCACATATTTAAGGATCAATATTACATTCTGTGACACCTATTTTACATACCTAAATGCGTTTTGCAAGGAACATCTACAAACTAAGAACACTCCTAAAAATCTGTTTTATCACATAAACACATATTTACTATTGCTCATTGTCTGAAATTAAGGGTAGCTCATTGTTTTCACAATTATAATTGATTTTGGCCTCACGTCTCATTTTATGCTTTATTTTCATTAATTCTATTTATATCTTGTACACTAACCTTACTTTTTGTCAGTAGTTATAAATCATGTTTTTAATGTTAATTTGACTTTACAGGCTTAGAAAAGTAGTTATTCTTTAAGTTTATAACTTTTTCAACTTCACAATAGCTACTATTTTATACTTTCACTAATCCTTATTTATCTTATACAGAAACACTAAATTTTAACATTTTATGTCTATAATTAGTAATTTTACACTCAGTTTTAAATGTAATTCCATCCTTTCCACTTCAATTTAACACATAGTTTAAGTTTTCACAAAATCGTAATCGTGTCCACTCTTTTATCATCGTCCATAAGTTTTTGTTGCATTGAACTGTATTTTATACAAGTTCTTTATTACATAAGTGTTGTACTACATGTAACTCGTGATTTACATATATGGGGAATAAATTTGGTGTAAAGTTTTGGCAAGCTGTTGATACGAAATATAAATCTCCTGAATGGTTTTCCTTATTTAGGAAAAGATGATATGCGTCCTAACAACCAACCCCTTCCAGACTATGTTGTTTTAAAAGTAAAGGAACCTTTCCTAAATATGGGTAGAAATGTTGTTACCGGCAACTTTTTTGAGCCAAAAGTAGGTCAGTAGGAATTTTGCAGTAATAAAACTAAATTTTTAAAGATGTGTGAAATTAATTTTTATTAATATTCTTTTGTCACTTCGCGGACAGTTTTCGAATTTTTTTAGTTTTAGTTGAAGATTTGTTCATTCGCAGTTTTCTGAAAAATTTCAAAAACGCTTAATCATAACTAAACAATAAATTTAATGAGTCATTGTGTACTACACATTCGTGTTTAGATAAACGTTTTTGCAATTTTTTAAAATAATTTCTTTTAAATTGATTGAGTTTTTGTACAACAATTAATTTTGATAATTGACGTATGGAAACTTCATTATAAAATTCAGTTTTTGGTCTTGCAGGTAACTTATTCTTGACACACCAAAATCTTTGTAAAAGATATGTAATCCTTGGCTAATGGGAGAATCATCAGATTCTAGCAATGTTCACATTTATTTTTGTTTATTAATTTATTTGCTGCATATCCAGCGACATAAACATTGCTCGAAAGTTCTAAGTCTACCGCCCTAGAAGTTCCAATGTTACATGAAACATCCACACCCTCCGGAGTATCCAAATCGGGGTTTTCTATTTCTTAATTAACACTGGAAGTATTTTCGACTTCCTTTATTCGTTTATTCGGTTCCTTTTCTTCGGCCCTTTCTTTTGGTTTACATATTTTCTTCTATTTCCAAATAATCCGAATTATCTTTACAATTACTTGCATTATAGTCAGCATTTTTAACTTTATATAAATTATGCTGAGTGCAATTCTAAATTCACGAATAGTGGGTAGGGATTATAACCTCCACGTGTCCTCGCAACAGAAAAAAGTTTTCTAATGGATCTTGGTTAAGGTAAGAAGTACATAAATATATATCTAACTCATTACGTAAATCAGCAAACAGGTTTAAAATTGCTTCAATTGTTAACAGGAACCCATCTAAACAATATATATTGTTTTTCTTTCGACCATTTTTCCTATCGAATACTTCAACAGATTCAAATAAATGTTTCGCTTCTTTTAGAGTTTTCATGGAAACATTATCTTCTCTGAGAGGCTCTCGGTATATACATTTGTCAAAAATATACTATTTAAAGAATCAAACGTTCTATCCACTTTCTCGATTAAATCTGCAGTATCTTTACTAGTTTCACTTTGTAGTAAACTTAAAGCGCTCGCTGTACGTATCGCAGAAGCCATAGAATGAAAATTTGAACTGCATATAATACGCGCATCTTTTGGAAGTTATTAGGATAAATATGCGTCCGTTACTTTGGGAAGAGTGCGTGTTGATGAACATTTCCTGTCTAAATTGTAAGTCTTTTCAATGTCTGCCCAAGACACTTCTCTATTGTTTACTACAAATTTTAAGGTCTTTTCATAAAATTATTGCGAAGCGATTTTAAGAGATGCGGTGTGTCAGTATATATCTTATGATTTTCGATATAAAAGAAAGGCTTTTCTTTAGAGCATTTCAGTAAATTGAAGGTTCTTCTATTTCCAGGGCCTTCATCACAAATAAGAATTCGTGGGAATAACTCTACTTCTAGAACTTTCTTTATGACCGTTCTTACTAGATCTTGAAGGTCATTTGATTTGATTGTTCGTGCAGATGCATAATAACAGAACGGTAATTTCAATTCTTTAAAAGGCCGCGAAGATAAAATACTAATACACTGTTTGCTGCTTTATCTTTACGTCCTAAATGGCCAAGATCCTCAATGCCTTCGACGATCAAGATAGTCGTTGTATTCTTCATTTGCTTTACATGACATTTCATCCATGAGTAATACACTCTCGTTCTCTTCTGGTCATATATTTAACTCGATCTGCAATCTTTTTAAAGTGCAGTATCAGTTCCAGTTGGTATATTAGCTTCAACCAGTTCTGAATAGTCCTTACGCTGGGCAAAATGAAGGAAAATTTTTCAACAAGAATTTATATACTGAAGGTGACTTGTAATAAATAGACAATGCTAGATGTTTTCTTTATATTTCCAAGTCGCCTTTCTTACATGAAAGCATTGCATGTTTACGAACTTTTGCACAAAATCACTTTTCGTCGATAATAATTTGTTTATAACGTTCATTGAAGAAATTTTGACACTCACATTTTTTCTCTTGGACGAATTTAATTTTCTTCGCAAATTTTTAATTTTCAAGCTCAACTTTTTACATTTATGAGTCAATATTATATTTCCACTTGGCATGTTGATTATTCGATCACTAACAATTGATTCTACATCCGAAGAACTTATTTCTCCTGCTGCAGGTTCTTGAATTGTCGTTTTGTTTGTTATTAATTCCAAATCTTCACTTGAACCTTTCGTCTTTGATGTTGATGCGCACAAATCTGCTGCAGTAGATTTTCGATAAATCTTTGTAGGTGGTTGAAATTCTAATTCATCATCAGAATCATTTGCAACTGGTGGAGTCCATATATTTGTTGAAGTTTGTATTTTCTTTTCTGAAACAAAACTTATTTGACACGTTGGCGCGGTACCTTCTCAGATTTTTATAAACTTTCGAGTAGGTATTCAAACATGTTCATCAAATAAAGATGAGTCCCTATTTTTCTGGTCACGGGATAATTCGAGAACGATTAGCCATTTCGTTCATCTTTTTTCTAAGATTCCAAAAATTCAAAATTATGCGTAGAAAATTGGAAAATAATGATCTTCTATGATTCGTAGCCTTTATGCGCCTAGCAGCGCTTCCCGGAATTGCCGACTCGTTATTATTTAAGTATTCATAATAAAAGTATTGCGTTGTGTGTTCCATCATGGCTAGGGATAGGATTTGTATGCACTTTAAAACCAAAAAATATGCATGCACTTATGCGTTATAAAATGCTAAAATATGCATTTAAATATGCTATTAAAAATTAAAGTAACATATTGTCCAATTTTTGTAGAAATATATTTTGTAAATACGAAATAAAAAGCGGTTGTTTTATCTATAAGATGTAATTTATAAAATAGCAATACATAAATAAATAATTAACTAAAGGTCCTTCATTTTAATACAAAAAATTAGATAATATATATGAATAAAATTAATTAAGTTTAATAATTTATGAATGTACAATAACATACATTTTTAAATTTTCGAATGTAAATCGGTTTCTATTGTCAGGAAAGATACTTTTATATTTAGAAAAGCTCTTTTCCACATCACAGGAGGTAAGTGGAGCATACTTAAATTTTTTTAGCTCTGTTAGAGTGTAGTGTTTAAGTTCATCTGCAATTTCACATTCACATGTTTTTGTTGAATAGTTGAGACTTTTTGTCCTTTCACTCTATTTAAACAAACGTCTGTCTCCTTCACTATCTTTCCTAGAAAAAGATTTGGGTAGGTATTTAAGTTAGTACAAACAATAAAATGGTAAACTTATTTACATAAACTCTAGCAAATAACCGAAAGCAGGCCTGCTGAGGTGATTCATAAAATCATAACAACAAAATGCTATTCCATTGAGTACAAAATCAATGGCTATTCTCTAACAGGTTGTATTTTACTATTTAGCATCAATTGTCAAAGTATAGTGCATTTCCGAATAATTAGACCTCTCTAATATGGCTGCCATTCCATTATGAACAACATCCAATTATAAAATAACTAAAATGCTGTAAGTGTAACATTGTAATGAAAGGGATATTTCAGTTGGCTACACTGAACCGCATTTTCCATCCTTCCCTACAACATTATAATAGCAAAAGACAAATATAGTAACAAATACGACCTTCAAACGTCTTAAAATATTATTTGCTAACTCAGTAGCGTATCACGCAGAGAGGTAACTTAGGTTAGTAAAATTGAAAATTTTTCAATTAAATTAATTATTGTAAGAAATAAACATCGTTAACATAAAAGAATGTTCCAAACAAATATCATTATTGTTAAGAATTTCTGAAAATTTACCATTACTAATACGTAATTAATGTTGAAACTGCAAATTACACCATAAGCATAATGTGGTTTAGAAATCATTAATGACCACTTGCTTTGCTTATAAATGTGGAATCAAATTTCCATTTTGCTATTATACTGTAAACAATAATTTGTAACGGTACAGAAGTACAAGCAATAATTGTAAATGCATATAACTTCTTTTCAAGTAAGAAACAACAAACATACTTAATTAAATAAAATACTTATCTTTTTTGGGATTTTTTAATGGTGTACTTTAAATTATACAATCTAAACGTTTCGATAACACTTACAGTTATCTTCGTCAGTAGTAATGTTTGTTAAAAATTGTTAAAGATGTAGTAAACAATTTTGTCAAATTTGAAAAATTAAACATAAACATAAGCCTGCTATTAGTATAACAGTTTGGGAAATATAAAGCCAACTATAAAATTTTTAGTAAAGTATAACTAGGTCATAAAATTAAATTAAAGTAGTTGAAATTAAATTAAAATTAAAATTACAAAGAACGTTCTGCATTGTGCTTTTCATTGTTAATAACACTTCCAATTATTGATAAAGATATCTCTTTGTTAGATTTAACTGGGTTATTTTATTTGATGTAATGTTTGGATTTGTGAATGCTTCTATCATTTTAAAATTGAAGTTTTCACAACTTTACATCATAACTTGATTAAATTTTCTTAAATGTGTTTTTGGGTGGCAAATTTCATTGTTAGCTTTCGTCGTAGAGAGTGTTCTGGTTTGTCATCTTTGAGGCAGTTTAATAATATTTAATTTTATGACCTAGTTATTCTTTACTAAAGATTTTTATGGCTTTATATTTCCCAAACTGTTATACTAATAGCAGGCTTATGTTTATGTTTTAATTTGTCAAATTTGACAAAATTGTTTACTACATCTTTAACAATTTTTAACAAACATTACTACTGACGAAGATAACTGTAAGTGTTATCGAAACGTTTAGATTGTATAATTTAAAGTAATTTAAAAATCCCAAAAAGATAAGTATTTATTATGAGTGTTAATGGTGAAAGTTTACATTTCTATTAAAATTATTAATTCTATTTGTGTATTTAATAAAATTAGTAATAATTTTGAATTACATATTTCCTTTGAACTCAGTCGTTCATACAAAACTTATAATAATCAAACATACTTTCATTTTTTACAATTTGTATTAAAATAGTTAATAATAATACTAGGTGAGCGTGGTGATGGCGAATTTATTAATATTAAATTTATTCAAATAAGTTTTTCACTTTTTATAAGACAAAATTACTATGAGTGCTACCACTTTATTTGGTGACAAATTTAAATGGCGGCTATATTGCAGAGGTCTCGTGAAATGCACTTTACAATTTGGGTTTAACAAACAAATGCTTTTAAAATATTTTCCTTATAGCTAATAATAAAACGCTTACTCAGTGACCATTGGGTATTGACATTGTTTGTTGAATTTCTAAAATACTGGCTGGTTTTCGGCTTTGTAAAGCTTTTTCTGGAACTATTAAGCCTTAGGCCAGGTTATTTAAAAAGTGAAATGTATTTAACACATAGTTCGTAAAGCAAAAATTATCAACTACATACATTCTAATATGATGAAAAATTATATAAAATATGCATTAAACTGTAATATTGCGGAAATATTCATGCATTTATAAAATCCATACAAACATGCATTTATATGCTTTCCAATTTACATATATGAACCATACATACAAAACGTGTATAAATCTGACTTAGCACATGTTTACATCTAAGAAAAACACACATACAAATCCTATCCCTAATCATAACTTTGTTTTAAATGTTTGGAAACGTTACAAAGATACAAAATCTTAAAGTGAGTATAGAATTATTGTTTCCAAATTTATCTTCAGTATTATAGATGCATGCTAAAAACATTACCTTCCAAATAATCAATTAAAAGTTTCTAGTGCAAATAACAACTTATATTAAAATATTATAAAAGGTAAAACGATAAACATACACGAACAATTTTTGTAATATTTTCTGTTTTGCAGATTTGAAGCTTTAGGTTGCAGCAAAGTATGTATTTACAAATTTGATAAGAACCGAAATAAATAAATTGCGGTAATATTATATATATATATATATATATATATATATATATATATATATATATATATACTTACCGTTATCAAATTTTTTGGTGTCGCTGATTTTTTAAGGAGTTTTCTTTCGTTCCTATCAACAAATCACTTTCCGAAAATGTTCTTCGCAAACAACCCGGCTTTCCATTTGCTTTTGTTCTATATTTAATAATTTTATGTTGCCACAATTTTTCACCACTCTTTTGATCGAATTTCGTCTTTTGAAATCGAAAAATGTTTTTCGCATTTTTGTTAGACATTCTCGCATTTATTATAACTACATTTATGCCCTGTGTGGCATAATGAAAAACTAAACCACTAATGGGTCACTGCCGTGAGTCGATTGAAACGCTATCGCGGTTCAGATAACCCACCGATGCTATACACACGAACGTTGAAGACCAACTAAAATTCTCAGCCCCAAAAACTTCACATGATACTCGCGTCATCTAGATGTCGACGCAATTTTCTATCGACAAAACTACCGGTAAGGTTTCGTCTTTACTACTCATTACTCAATGTCATCATACTTCCTTTTTTCACGAATCTTTTCCTTCAATTATCTCCTTAACGACCCGAACAACGGTACTCCTAGATATGCCTGCTTTAGCCACAGTATTCAAAACATAACCTTTAAAAATAAAATTATATAAATTTCCTAACGATATTGCAACATGTTTTACCTTGTGGATTATTTTTAAAAATTATAAAACATTTCAAATTATTTCTTTGAGTCCTGTGGTAAAACGCAACGTTTTTTTTTAGGAATGTTAGATAATGGTGTAGCCGCTTTGCACATTGTAAACAATGGGTTAAAAGTAAATAATAAAGCAAAACTGTACATAAAAGAAGGTTTATATAAATATAACTGTTAATTAGGTTAAAACTGAAATAAACAAATCACATTAGCACGCTGTCGGGAAACGGAATGGCAAATGTTTATAGAGCGCACTATAAGGGGAGGGGCATATTGCGACGCGCTGGCGCGTGTGACGCGGCGTGACGCGTGGCAAAATACTATCGCGACGGACGTGTAACGTCGTGGAACAATATTGCGACACATTTTTTAGCAAACTCTTGCTTGCTAGACGTGTTTTAAAATTTGTTTCAAGATGAATAATTCACGATTAAAATTATTTAGATTAAACAGAGCCTGATTCGATAGTGCTGCTGAAGAAGAGATTTTATTGCCTTCATTGGCAGAAAAAAACAGATATCTAACTTTATCTTTAGAAACGAAAAAGCAACGGGCAATTTAAAATAACTGAAATACCTGATTCTTTGTTTACTAATTTCTTCCGGATGAATTTAAATCAATGGACTGCCTAGTCTGACGTCACGCAAGTTGGCGATTGGAAACCTTTCTAAACAGAAGAAATTGATGCGCAAAAAGTCCATAACCGATTTTATTTAGCTGATTATTACAAATTTCCAATAAATAAGGACGGTGATTCTTATAATTCTGTGAAGTATGTGAATTAAAGCTAATCTCGTCAAAATATTTTGTGAATGTAGATTTTCTTTAGTAACTGTTTTAAAGACATTGAGGTTACGTTTGCTTTTAAACGTCCTTTTTAGTTTTCAGATTTTTATACACAATATGGATAATGTTAAATTTTTTTTTTTATGATTGTGGACCTGAACAGGCTAAATACTATCGTGCTAAAGCACTCAGGAACATAGGAGGATGGATAGAGGATAATGAATTTCAATAGATGCCTATGAACAGCTACCTTAAATTTCTCATATCATAAGTGAGAGAAAACAGGAACTAGGAGATCATTCCAGAGTTTAGAATATGTGAAAATGTGGATTGCGCCCGTTTGGTAGGACAAGTGGAGATTTGTACTGCATACTGATGATGTGAATGAGCGAACCAGTGTTTCTCGCAAAGATAGCCGGAGATGGTATCAAAGAATGTAATTCACCAGCACAATAGCCGTTGTAATAACGATAATACAAAGGAAGAACTGAAACCATCCTTCTATGCTCAAGGGACTGTATATGAGAAGTTATGGACGGTCATTTATAAGCCTAATCGCTCTCTTTTGAATACGATCAACGATATCGAGAGCGTATTGGAGCACTAACAAAGGTGAGAATAATAATAATAAATCAGGAGATATTACTTCTGCAAAGTGTGGTTGTCCGAGGGGATCAAATGTCATCACATTGCAGCATTAGCCCTATTTGGACACCATATTTCAATTACTGCCATAGAATGTGTATGGAATGTCCTAAAATCGGCAAGTGCTCAAGTCATATAAAGCTATTGGGGAAGCAATCACCGAGAGAGAGCAAAATAATCTAAGAATGAAACTTACTTCATTTGGTAACACTGTAGGATTTACCTGGCTTTTACAAAAGGAAAATTACGAGTCCTCCAAAGATTAAAATTTCCCAATAATCGAGAATATAATCTCTTCTCCGGATTTCATGACATCTACCGACAAAGCATCGTATTTAAAACAAAAATGTGCTGTTGATGACAATAATATTAGAATAATTGCTGCTGCTACATGTGGACAAGTTACAAACGAAAATATAGAATAACAGCTAGCAACTTGTAACAACTCATTTTGAGTTGTATTAAAATATACCGTAATTATGGTCTTCGTTCATTTAGTTGTAAACATAAGAAAAATTTTATTTATTAATGATTTGTAAGTATGAGTTAATTTGCATTTTGGTGTAACTTAAGTGCATATCTTCTTAAAAGGTTTATACTGCCACTTCTTTAAATTGCGCAAATATTTTTGCGCAACGCGTCATCATCATCTGACATCCTAAAGCATCCATTTTCTCACTTCTGTAGATGCAGGAAGCAATTTTGAGCTTCCACCTAAATTTTGTGATTGATTGATTTAATGGTAAGATATATTTTAACGCATTATACTAAAATGAAAACATTTACTCTTTTGAGGCACTTTCTTTCTTTTTTTCTTTGAGTTACACTTTTATAACTTTTACTTTTCTACTTTAATTACATTTAAGTACGTTTAATTCTATTTTGCGTACGCTGTCATTTTATGTTGCAATTTTGCTTTTGAGACTGATCTGAATTTCAAGAAAATGCAATAAACGGATTATTCAATTTCATGAAGATAAATTTACAGAAGGAAAATTCCATTATTTGGTGTGGTTTACAACGTAAAGCATTATTTCAAGATATTGCGCAATATTGGTGCAAAGATGACATCACCTTGATTTTCCAGCTCCTCTGGCAGCTCATGAAGTTTTAAGGTACGCCTAGAAAAATGTGCATTTAGTAATTTTTTTTACTTGACTTTCATATTTCCGCAAAACGTTAAAGTTACACAAATTTTATTACTGTAAAATTTAAATTGGTATCGACATTATCCTACTGGCCTTTTAAAGGACAGTATTATTGGAGCCATTTTTGACAAAGAGTTGAGGTTATGTACGGCGCTTGGCAGGTAACAATAATATTTGTATATTTTCAACAACTGAGCAGTTTTAGTCAACATATATTTACAAAAGTAATAAAACACTCAATGATCCATGACACGTTAAAAAGTTCAGTTTGAAAAGCACCCACAAGCTTATCGTTTTGAAATTCACAGAAACAAAATCACCTGATTATGGCTTCCTATTCATACGATACTGGTAGCGCCATCTCTCAAATGTAGCCAAACTTTCAGTACAAAATAAAAGCTAGTGTTCTTTTAAAGGACAGTAGCTGTATCTGTTAAATTCTGACATCAGTATTGTTGACATTAGTCCACATTCGTTAACAAGAGTAGTAGCGAAAAGTATTAAAATGGAAAGGAATAATTATTCTAATGAAGTTTTGATGAAACTCTTCATTCTTCATGGACAATGTGACCAAATTATAGCGAGAACATGCAGGAAGTTCAACGAAATGTATCCTAATTTTCGCCCAATGGACAAAATAAAGTTTGTACGATTATACAATAATTCCAATAATTATGAATCGAAACTGATTGCGGAACAAAAAATATCATTTCAGACGAAGACAATATTATAAATGTTCTGACCTATTTTGCCCATCCCCAAGCTTCCATAAAGTGCAGAAGAAGATTTAGGCCTATCTTATGCTTCCATTCAAAGGATTCTTCAATATCAAGAGATGCACGCCTACAAGTATATGACAGTTTTACAATTCCATTGAATTATGCATTCCATGGAAATTGTTTTAGGTAATATAATTTAAACTATAAATAAATAAATAGACAAGTAAATAAATAAAATATAAAGGACAAGACACCGTAACGCTGGAGATAAACAATTAATTAAATAGACAAATAAATATATAAAGTATATAAAGAACAAGATAACAACGCTAGAGACAAACAGTTAATGTCACATTATTCTATCACAGAAATTTTGACTAGATTTTACATGGTCACATCCTCGTTAGAGGATTGACTATTTTTTCTAGGTTTCCTTGGCCTTCCTTTTTGCCAACCCTTTTTTTCCTTTCGGAAGGATATCTAAATTCAATACTTTCTAAATCAGTTGGTGGTGTCGCAGAGAGTTCCCTTTCCTTTGAGCTTTTATTACTAGTACTTTCACCTTGTTGTGGTTTTACATGCGTATGTTGGGATTGAGTATTGAGTAAATTTGTATTAGGTACAGTTTCCCTGACAGTTTCGATAATGATGTTCTGTATTTCGGGAATTATTTCTTTTATGATTTTCCTTGCTTGGATCTGTGATTGCCGCTACAGTTGCAAATGATCTGAGTGATGTGATCGGTGATAGTTTCAGTTCCTCTTTAGCTTCATTATATGAAATCTTTTTTGTTACTTTTATTTCTAGGATTGCCATTTCCTTTTGGTATATTGGATAATTTTTAGCTCTAGCCTGGTGAGGACCGCCGCAATTAGCACATTCAAGAGGCTCTTGGCATGGTGTGTCTGGATGAAGTGGTTTTCCACAAGCACAAAGTTGGTCTCCTGTACAAGATACAGATTATTATTATTATTTTTTTATTTATTTTCTTTTTGTGGTGGAGGGGAAATCCTTTATGGACATCACCGACTCATTGCGGTGATAGTGTAGGAGTCTCCAAACTGGCATACCCACTAAAACCCCTCCTCGGTGCATCAGCTGCTCAGGCTATTAGCACCATACCCTGTACTTATGCCAACTCAGTATTATACGAAAATGCATGTACAGGTGGGTAGCAATAATCCTTAATACACAAGTATCTATACTAACCTTTATAGCATTATCCATAACCACAAGCTACACTTCTATAGTTTCTCAAATAAGCCTTTTTAAGAAGCTTAGTGTTTTACTCATTTTTTCTTTTTCTTTCAGATTTTCAGCATATCTGTTTTGAAGATCCCAGATCCTTCTCTGTTCGAAATACTTTGGACACTCGCATACTAGGTGGGTAGGGCTTATCGGAGTTTGACATTCGTCAGACATTGGTGGTTGTTGAGACTTTAGTCTCATTGCATATGTCAACATCAGCATATTCCTCCTGAGATCTGAAGGAATCATGCGCAGTGGAGGCTGCTAACCGGGCTGGTTGGAAAAGTATCTGATGCCCAAGCGATGTATCACATCTAGCTTTCTTAGAATGCTCTTTCGGGCCGATGAGTAGACTATTGAGCCATATTCTAGTCGCGATAGGATCAAACTTTGATATATTCCAAGCAGACTCTTGGGGTCGGCTCCCCATTTTGTGTGTGCAAGACATCTTACCAGGTTCATTTTGGCTTTGCACTTACTAACGAGATCATTAATATGCTGCCCCCACGTAAGCTTCCTGTCGAAAATCAAGCCAAGGAATGTAGCATTGTCGGAGCAATCTATAAGGGTCCCGTTCAGGTACAAGGGCGGATCGTAGTGCGGTCTTCTCAGTCTGCAGAAATGGACGCATTGCGTCTTTTCAACCGAGAACTGGTAGCCGACTTTTGATGTAGCGGTTGTTATTATATCAATCACTGTCTGCATATGCCCTACAGCTGCACCAATAGTTTTTTCCGTTGTCAAGAAGGCCACGTCATCTACGTACATGTACTTTGCTACCACACAATCAACGTCTTTGCAGATTTTGTTAATGACAATAGCAAAGAGAGTACAGCTTAGAGTTGAACTCTGCGGTACGCCGTTTTCAAGTCCCTTTTCTCCGGACAATATGTTCCCAACTCGCACTCTAAACCTCCTACTGCTAAGGAAGGATTCGATAAACAACGCCATGTTACCCCTGATTTCATATTTGTGTAGGTTTCGCATGATACCCTCTCTCCAGGTCATATCATACGCACCTTTGGTATCGAAGAAAACAGCTACTGCATATTCCCTCTTCCGAAAGGCTTCCTGGATGCGGTACTCTAGGCCTACCAAATGATCGGTGGTGGACCTGCCTTTCCTAAAGCCGGCCTGGTATTCTACTAGTATGCTGTTTTCCTCCAGGTACTTTTGAAGTCGCGCGTTTACCATCTTCTCCAGTAGTTTACCCATACAGCAAGTGAGGCTAATAGGCCTATAACTACTGGGGGCGGTGGGCTCTTTTCCTGGTTTGAGAATAGGGATGACAATGGCGCTCTTCCATTCTTCAGGGTATGTACCACTAAGCCAAAGCGTATTGTATAGGCTTAGCAATACTCTTTTTATGTCGCACGTTAGGTGCTTAAGCATTTCATTGGAGATCATGTCACTACCGGGTGCTGATAGTTTGAGGGTGTCAATCGCTGTATCGAGGTCCGTCATCGTAAAGGATAAGTTGTAGCATAGTTCTTGACTGGCACTGAAGTCGAGTCCAGTCTCGTGCAGGGGCAAACTATCTCTAAAAGCTTGGGTGTAATTTTCGGAGCTACTTACACCAGCAAAGTGCTGCGCAAGAGCATTTGCAATTTGGTCACTATCCTCCACAATGTTTCCGTCAGACGTCTTTATACTAGTAAGTATGTGTGTTCTACGTTTGCCATCCATGCCGCTAACCTTTCTCCACACTTCTCGTATATCAGATGTTGGCGTTATAGTAGACGTGTAGTGGTTCCATGTATCGCGCTTGCCTTTCAGTACCATTCGTCTGCACTCTACCGTCAGAATTTTGAAAGTTATCAGGTTTTCTATGGTGGGGGTTCTTCGGAATCTGTTGCGCCGGGGTCGGTATGCATGTTTCTGTGATGATAGGGAAGTGGTCGCTGTTATGTAAGTCTTCTATCGTTCGCCAGGTAAAACGTGTTGCTAAGCAACTAGACACGATAGTTAGGTCTATGGCTTCGACGGTATTGGAGATGATATTGAAGCTAGTCGGCTCGCCTGTATTGAGTAAGACCAGATCATCTGTCTCCAGCCAACCCTCTATCACACGTCTCCTTGAATCCGTTTCCCGCGATCCCCATTGCAGATTGTGTGCATTGAAGTCGCCCATCAACATCAGCGGCTTTGGTAACTAACATACAACTTCCTCAAGATCTTGTACAGTACCTGTAGCTGGCTATTGATGGGTAATCTATCATATACGACGTCGCTTCTCATCAGTATAGCTACTCCTCCCCTGCCTCTCTGACGCAACTGCGGTTCTTTTCGTGCCACATTGTACCCTCTCAGAGCATATTGTTGTTCTTGCCTGAGATGGGTCTCTTGGATACAGAAACACATTGGATTGTGCTCTTGTATAAGGAGCTTAACGTCGCAATACTTTTGAATAATCCCTCTAACTTTCCATTGAAGGACTTTATCCATTGGTAAGATAATTAAATAAGACAAAACAGTTAAAAGATCGCATATAAATAAACAGGTAAGTATATGAACAAAGGACAAACAGATAATTAGACAAACGATGCTTTACTCAAAAATATCACAGATATGTATCACTAACTTTATTATAGACTTATGACTTTTGTGATTCCCCACCAGCAGATTGCTGGGAGGTCACATCTGACGTCTTGGGTGGCAGTCTGGGTCTCCCCTTTTGCCATCCTTCCTTTTCTTTTTTTGCTGAGAAGAGGGATCCTCAATACGGTCGGTAGCAGACGACTCACTTACAGTGGACGCGCTTCGTACCCGTTTCTCGGCTTCTACAACCACCATTGCAGATTTCGAGCTGCATTCCGACTCGGCTCGAGAACGCTGTATTTTAGAGGCCGCAGATATACTGTGCTCTCCAGCTTTTACGTTTGGTGTCATCTCCTTAGGGATAGCGAATTCACTTTTTAAGGCTTTCACTAACTCCGGAATCAACTCCTTTACTAAGAGACCGACTTCCGGTTTCCGTATTGCCATCTGGGCATATGATATCCCCTGAATAGGGGTATGCGCCACTTTTTTAGCATCAAAATAGCTTAAGTTTTCCTTTGCCTTTAATTCCTGAATGGCAACCTCCTGCTTATACACAGAACACCTGTGAACGCGCAGAGTGGTTGCCCCCGCAATTCACACACTTGAGCGGTTCCTCACACGGAAATCCTTCATGTATCAATTTTCCGCATATACACACCTGTTCTAATGTACATCTAACGGATGTATGGACATACTTCTGGCACTTAAAGCACTTCAACGGAGCTGGAACATACAACCGTACTTCTAAAGAATAGAAAGCGACCTTTATCTTTTTGGGCAGAATAGGTGTATCGAAAGTAAGAACGTGGTTTGGCGTTTCTGTTAATATACCGTCCCTTCGCGTCTTTAGTCGTCGTACCTCAATCACTTTTTGGTCTGCCATTTCCTTCCTTATCTCCTCTTCTGTACAGTTAAGCAGGTCTGGACAGAAGATGACACCTCGTGACTTATTCATTGTGCTAGTGCGGCACAATATCTACAGCAATCCTATAAGGATGTTCGTGTTCTGTATGAATTTAGACTGTTTCTCTGTTCGGGTTTCTATCAGGATCCCATCCTTTATTTTTTTGATCATCTTCAAGTCTCCAAATACACTATATAATGCATGTATTATCAATAATGGACTCACCTTATCGAAGTTGAGCCCATCTTTTCTTTTAACGACCAGATGAACCCGTCACCTGGCTTGCAATCCTGATTTCGACAACAGGGGTTTGGGAGTTAATCAGCGATAGCGGTGCCCCAACCGCTTCCATTTCAGAGGATGGGTCCTCTTGTTGAATTGAGGAAACGTTTCTTTTGTTCCCACGAAACTGGAAGAAATATATGTCCACTGCAGCAGTGCTCCATACTACAGTAAGGCTATATACAACGAAGTTCGCCATTTTCATCGAGGTTTGGCCGCTAGTGACTGATCTACCCCCAGCCATCCATCCCCTCAGCACGGCCAACCTTGGGATTAGGTTTTTTTATAGTGGTTTTCTTACACGCGGTCCGGGCGGTTAAGCCAAGACCCCCGGTCCTCAGAGCACTGCGTACACCAAGCAGACTTCGGTATCGACTCTCGCTCCGATCGGACGTGTTTGCAAGAGCTCCCGCGTTCGAGGTGAAAGTTTTGTGATTTGTCAATTTTAAAACCGGATTGTGAAATTTATATCGGATTGTGACTGTGATTTAATAGAAGTGACTGTGTTTTTAATAAAAAGGGTGCAATAGCGGCCAAACAGCACGGAATACGAGGAGAATTTTGATTTCCCGAAGAAATCGGGGTAAGTTCGAACTTCTGTTTTTCTGACTTCTGAACAGGGCCGTCGTTGTATACTGTTATTTTAAACGTCATTTAATAGTAAATCACATAGTTTTAGTAAAGGCAAAAATTCAATTTAATAGAATAACTCTAAATATATTCTAAATTAATAGAAATAAATCAATAGAAAAATTTCCTATAGCAAATTACATCACTAAATACCAAGATTCTTATCAGTTTAACCTAAATAATTAGAATTATTTAGCTTTAACATTCCTATTGTAGAAAAATTTAATAAATTCCATACAGAGAAAGTAAAGTAATTAATTAAATTAAATTAATCAATCAGATTTTAGTTGTAAATTATAAATAGATTCATTAAATTTAACAAATTTGCATTCCTTTAAGTTAAATAAGTAGTAATCCTTCAGTGCATTTTAATATATTTATTTTAAAACAAGGAATTCTTTCTATTTAAAACATTTAGCTCATCAAAATCCACATTTTCACTTAAGTACCTCATTTTATTTCAAACAATAGAACAGGAAAAGCCAGGTAAATTAGGTAATCGTAAATTGCAGATTTGAACAATAGGAATTTAAAAATAAATTAAACCCGACAGGAAAACCAAGTAAATTAAGTGCATTCCTTGATACTAATCTTTTACATTTCAAACAATAAATTAAGCAGATTTTCATAGTTTTAAATTTCTCTTTATATTTTGTTTGCAATAAAAATTTTTAATAACAACAAATTCATAAAAAACATAGTAAATTGAACAGGTTACACAGATTTTTAAGTTGAATATTCACTGTTTCCTTTTCGTAATCGTAAGATTTTAGGAATAAAATTCATATACACATGTAATAACAGATTAAATTAAATAAATCAATCACTTTATATTTAGACTGTAAATTTCTAGATTATACTGTGTGTGTTTATTGAGGAAAAATATTTGGCACGCGCATAGTAGTTTTAATTAAGCAAAACCGGCGTGGGATACGTATAGCGTACCCACGCCGCCGCCCCCAGCGCATTTTATTTAAAATAATCTTTCGGGGCGAATATATAATTACCCGTCAAAAATGCCTACGGAGGCCGCGGGTCTTTTAGAGGACGACGAGGGCTTTAAGCGGGTGGAACGGCGGAACACGAGGCTGGCGAGTAAATCCAGTCAGGGGCGGGATATTGAAAACAGGGAAAATACGGGAACCAGGAAAAGGCAGACCAGGGTAATACCGCGCGATTCGGATCCGGAAAGCGAGACAGAGACGGAGCGGAACGCAGGAATGTTACGCGACGGAATAAGGGAGCAGGAAATGGTAAATTGCCGCATTACGGACAAGCTAGACCAGGATACCGGTGACACGTCATGCCCCAGCCAAGAAAAGATCCTGGAAAACGAAATCACTACACTGTGTACGTATGCGTCGTTTTTAATTCCGGAAGACGGCTCTAAGTCATTTCCGGTGAGCCATAGAAGGCAAGTACGCGCGCATTTAACAATGGTCGGGGTAAAAATGGGAAGATTATTGGGAATAATCAACGAACTAAGAGCGGAAAATAAGAAAAAGGACGGGGAAATTAAATTAATAAGGGAGCAAAACAAGCGTCGCAGGGTGCTAGTCGTGAAATTAGGTCGCGCGCCACAACAGATACAACGCCGGGTATCAGCTACGCGGAACTGGTTCGCGCGGGTCCCCTAACATAACCGATATTGCGCCACCCGTTAGCAGAAACGCATTTAGTGTCAGCGTGATGGCGGTTAACGAGAAGACCACGCCGGAGGAAGTAGGGAAAATATTGAGGAAAAGTAAATCCGGAAAATATAGCCGTTAAAAAGATACGACACACGAGACAGGGTATAATCGTAGATTGTGCAGGGAAAGGGGACGCGGAGAAGTTAACGCGCGCGGTTCAGGAAGAGAAATCAAGAAAGGCCATCCGCGCGTACTGTTTAGAAAGGTCGACAGGGAAATAACGGCATACCAAATTATAGGGAAGATAGTAAGTTTTAACGGGGATCTGGTACGGAAAAGAGGAGGCGAAGATAGGTTTAAGGGAGAAATTAAAGAGAGGTTTAGGTTAGGCGGCACAGGGCGCAACCCTTACGCGGATGTAGTTTTTGAGGTCCACCCCGAACTTAGAAAGGAAATTGTAGGAAAGGAGGTGTGTTTAGGATGGAGTAGCGTGACAGTGGAGGACCATCTTTCGGTCCTACACTGTTACAAATGCTGGGGCTTAGGTCATCAGGCCAAAACTGCGCAAACAAAGAATATTGCGGAAGATGCGCGGAAGTAGGGCACAGGGCCAGGGAATGTCGATCGCAAAGGGTAAGGTGCGTTCAATGTGTACGGGCGAACGACGAAGCGCGCCGCGAGAGATTCGACGAACGCCACGAAGTACTAGACTTCAATTGCGGAAGTCACGCGTCAATAAAACGAGGAATTTCGCTAAAGACCGATTATGGACATTAAAACCAAAAAGTAACGACCGGAGCACACGGAAGGCGGCCGTTGAGACTAGCGCAATTAAACGCGGGAAGGGGTAAAGGGCGACGAGTAATCTCGTAAAACTTTAAAAACGAGGACATCGACATCTGCTTCGTACAGGAACCACTACGTGTACCGCGGAAAAATAATAGGGTTTCCGGCGGAGTACGAGGTAGCCGGCGGAACAAACGCGAGGGACCAAGAGTTGCATCATACACCACAGACAGGGGTTATCGTCGACACTAGTCGGACAGCTATCGGACGAACTGATCACCACGTGCGAGATAAAATCCGTCGTCGGGAACCTCACTTTTACGCCGTGTCGGTCTATTTACCGCCGACCGGAAGTGCTTACGACGACGACGAGCTCGTGGCTAAATTCGATCGGGTTACGCGCGCTAAACGGGAAACTTGCGGTTTTGCGGGAGACTTTAACGCGAAATCACCGTTGTGGGGGCGACGAAGAAAACGCGAGGGCGCCGCGATTTGCGATATAATCGAAACTCGGAATTTGATATCTTTTAACGACAACGAGGACCGACGTTCGAAGGCCCCAGAGGAACGAGTCACGTAGACGCCACGTTCGGAACGGTCGAGATGTACAACGCGTCGCGCGAATGGAACGTAACAGAAATAGAAACGCTGTCCGACCACAAATTAATCACGTGGATGCTGGAAATCGACGAGGAAGCGAACGACGAAGGTCTAACCGTGAGGTATTGTAACGGCAAGGCAAGGTGGGAGGAGTTCGACCGCGTATATCGAACGGAAATAGGCGACATAGCGGAGGCGGCAAACCAAATCGAGAGTGACGATGCCCTGGAGGAGTGCGCTGCTAAACTAAACGAAGCCGTAAGGGTAGCGTGCGAGGCCTCGATGCCTCGCAAAAAGAACTACAGAAAGAGCGTGCCGTGGTGGACGCCGGAACTGACAACTCTGAGAAGGGAAGTCAACCGGCTAGCCCGGAAATCGGAACGCCACACTACGATTCCGGAAAGACGAGAAGCAAGGATACGGGAATACCGCGAGGTAAGAGCGAGGTACAAACAAACGATAGAGGAGACACGCACGCGGAAGTGGAAAGAGTACTGCGAACAAAACTCCGGGAAAGACCCTTGGGGAACGGCGTACAGGATACTAAGGGGTAAGCAGACGGGAAGACGCGGCCTAACTACGGTCAGGCGGGAAGACGGGTCGATGACGACGGGTGCGTTAGAAACCGCGGAGACGCTATTGGAAACGTTCTTTCCGACGGACGACCGCAATAGCGACGAGCCGGTTCACCGGGCCATAAGGAAGGCACACGAGACCCCGGGAATGTGGGGACCGGACGACCGAAGTATCACCGCAGAGGAAATTCGCAAAGCGTTAAAACGCATGAGCGACAAGAAAGCACCGGGACACGACGGGATCACACCGGACGCGGCGTTAAAAGCGCTGGACGCGACGCCGGATGTCTGGTCAAAGATCTTTGACGCGTGTCTAGATAGGGGAGTATTTCCGGCATGCTGGAAATTACAAACCATGCGATTTATACCGAAAGCGGGAAGGAGCGACGCCACGGACCCGAAAACGTACCGGCCGATAAGTTTACTTCCGGTCATAGGAAAAGCCCTGGACAGAATAATAGCCACGCGTATCGAACATCACGTTAAAGCCGCGGGAGGGTTCAACCCGAATCAATTCGGCTTCAGCGCGGGAAAGACCACCGTAGACGCGATAAGGAAGTCAGTCCGGGAAGTTAAAGCGGCCAAAGCGAGGGGGGATTACTGCGCCGTCATATCGCTCGACATCCGGGGTGCTTTCGATAGCGCCTGGGTGCCGGCGATAGGATGGGAGATGCAGAGACTCTTACTACCCCGGAATTTAATCAAGATCGCCGGAAGCTACTTCAAGGACAGGACGGCGCAGGTGCAACTGACCAACGAAGTTGCGAGGCGGCGGGTGGAACGCGGATGTCCACAGGGAAGCTGTACCGGACCGGTATATTGGAAGATAGTGTACGATACCATTTTCAGAGCCCGTCTGCCACCGGGATGCAGCATAATAGGATACGCCGACGATACGTTATTAATCTCAACGGCCGCCCAATATAAACGGTTAAAGAGCGTAACGAATTCTGCACTCGAAACGTTAATCGCGTGGGGACGCGAGTTTAAACTCGAATTTAACGCGGACAAGTCGGAAGGGGTATTTTACGGTAAGCACGTAAACCAGCAGAAACCATCGTTTAAGTTGGGTAACGAAAGAATTCGCTGCAAAGAGTGCATTAAATATCTAGGCGTCCTGATAGACAACAGGTTAAACTGGAAAGAACACGTTAAATACGCGAGCGCAAATGGTAAGCAAATAGGTAATAAAATAGGCGCGGCCGCGAAATTAACCTGGGGAATCAAGGGAGCGGCACTTAAAACTATATATGAAGGCGCGATACAGCCGGCTGTATTATACGGGGCGGAAATTTGGGGCGAAAGACTAGGCGTCAAAGAGCGGAATAAACTTTTAAGCGCGCAACGAACGATGGCCGTCAAGACGGCCCGGGCGTATAGGACGGTATCAACCGAAGCAGCACTAGTCTTAAGCACGTTATTGCCGCTAGATTTTTTGTTACAGGACGAACGAGATCGTGCAGCGGCCCGAAAAGGCGGAAGGGCAAGCGCGAGAGTACTCGACGAGCTAGGATACGCGGACAGAACGTCCGAAACGAGGGTCGACGCCGGCGAACTGGGGCATCCGGCCGACGTGGCTTCATCCTCCGACTTCTACATCGGAGAGGAGGGAGCGGCCGACGTCAGGTGCTACACGGACGGCTCAGCATCGGAAGCTGGGACGGGAGCGGCGTACGTAATACACCGAGACGGGAGGGAAATAGCCAGCGACGGAGTGAGGCTGGACGCGGGATGCAGCAGCTTCCAGGGCGAGCTGGTCGCAATCGTCGAAGCCCTAAGGTACGCGACCGGACATCTGCAGGATATCACGGAGATCTCTATCTTGTCGGATAGCAAAGCCGCACTGCTCGCTTTGACAAACGTCACTAGGCCTACCTAACTCGTGGCGGAGGCATGGCGACTGTTACGTCGGGTAGCGGCGGTGACGGACATAAAGCTACACTGGGTGAAGGCACACGCCGGAAACCCCGGAAACGAAAGGGCAGACCGGCTCGCAAAGGAAGCTGCTGGGGACGACAACGCGCGGATCGCCTACGCCAGGATTCCGATGACCACGGTGAAGAGGTTACTGTCAAACAGGACAATGGAGAGATGGCAGGAAAGATGGACCGGCGCGGCGACCGGCCGCTTAACCTTCAGGTTTCTACCGGACGTCGCACAGAGGATATTTACTGCACCGAGTTGGACCCTTTACAGTCCAGCTCGTAACGGGGCACGGCGGAACCGGAAGTTACCTAAAAGATTCGGAAGACCGAAGACGAGCGGTGCGTGCGGGCACGGCACCGAAGACTCGGTCATATCATTTTGATTGCGAGATCGAGGAGGGCGCTAGAAGGTTGGCGGATGCGAGACTGGTCGGCGCGGGCCTACGGTGGCCACAAACGTGGGAGGAAATCACGGCGATGGCGGGCGAACGGGAATGGTGGACGGAACTATCTAAATTCGCGAAACAAGTGCAGAGACTTAAACCGAACGTTGCGCGAGTAGTGTAATCCGGGTCGTTATTACTAAAATCGCGTCTTTTTACCTATTGTGACACATCACCGATTACGACTTTATTACCGATTAGGACAATATAAAAACCGGATTTGACAGTGGCGGGCGCGCGTGCGGCATCAAGTTTCCTAGTGTCGCGCGCAAACTACGTTAAGGACCACCGGATCTAAATTACGTTCCGGTGTTAGAGTAGGCCCCCTCGGAAGAGAGGCGGAAGAAACGGATCCCCGATAACCACGTAAAGGTCTTGCGAATGGTTGCCGTGGGTGGGATGCGGGGTGGAAGAAGCCGCAGGTCGGTGCGGACCTTGCGTCAACCGGATGTCGCTCGTAAGGAAACGACGGGCGAACGAAGGTCCATCCACGGCATCGTTTCGGGTCAAGTGGAAGTTGCCAAGTTTTTTATTGGACGTCGCCGATCTTCCGAGGGCAGCGAATCGACGGGAAGGAGTAGCGGATAAGGACCACCGGAGCAGCCACGGAGTCGGAGCGACGTGGGGGCGACGGTGTTAGTGAAAGTGCTAGTGCTAGTGACCGCGAGTGACAGTGTTTATCCTGCGGAAATGACGGAAAAGTGCTAGTGCTCGAGTAGATCTGACCGGACGCAAGCTTCACTTGCGTACAGTCGACGCATTTCCTTACCGGGAAAAGCGTCGACTTAGATAAGTAGCGTTGAGGGCGCGGGCTTCACTCGCGTACAGGCGGCGTCCTTTCCGGCGACGGAGATGATAAGCTCCGCCGCCGGAAATGACGCGTACCTTATGCATGTATGGGTGCGGGCCTCACTCGCACACAGGGACCGCGGATCGCCGACTGTATCCGGCGAACGCGGACCCTTAGAGGTATATCTCGAGGGCGCGGGCCTCACTCGCGCACAGGAGTTGCGGCAGCCGACTGTAGCCGGCGTACGCAAATCCTTAGCGGCAGCCTTCGGGCACGGGCATCACTCGTGCACAGATGCCGCCGTTCTCGGTTGACCGAGAGCGGCGACATCTTAGGCAGTACGGAACGGGTACGACACCAGTCGTACACAGGCACCTTCCTTTCGACGCCTGCCACCGAAGGACGGTGTCTTAGTTAGCGTAAACGAACACGGGCGTGGCTCGTGTATGATGCCTTCGATTTTCTAGTTTACGGCGAAATCAGGGGTATCCTAGTTAAGAATGTAGATTTAAATAGATTAAATAAGTGAAAAGGGCGAGGGCTTCACCGTCGCACAAATTTTCTTCTCTCCCGCTCCAGCTCTGGGGAGAAGGAAGTTTTAAGTAGAATAAGCATAAGGAAATGGACGCGAGTTGCGCTCGCGTACAGCCGCCTAACCGCTACGTGGAACAAGGGCGGCTTACCTAGAATTAGGAACTAACGTTAATGTAGAAGTGGGCACGGGCATCACTCGTGCACAGAGGATTGGGTCGACGGCTGCGTCCGGAAACCCAAGATTCTTAGTTAGATCATAAGATAGTTTGTAAGAGGTAGGCACGGGGCGTCGGAATAGCCGCCGCTCGGACGACAAATAGCGTCCTAATTAAGAAATTAGGGAAAGGGCGCGGTGTTAGACCGCGTACAGGTGTCATGTGACACCTCTAGGTAAGGAACAAACAAATAGGGCGGGACGCGGGCAGCCCGCGTCACAACCTGCATCTGCGCAGGTTTAAAATAAACGTAATTTAGGATTAGGCGGCCGCGGGAATAACCGGCGGACAGCTACCGGTGGGTGGCTTAGTTAAAATAAGAATGTAGGAACGGACGTAGGATTAGCTTACGTACAGATGCGGTGACCGCATCTTAGTTAATGCAACATAGGGCGGGTACGGGAATAGCCCGTACACAGGCACCTGCGGTGTCCTTAATTAAAGGACGAGGGATTAGCCCGAGTACAGATGAGGGAGCCGCCGCCTCGGCGACGACTCCAACATCTTAATATAGGTAACACGAGGGAGGAGGCAAGCGGAGCAGCGTGTTTTATTTGACTCAGGATTGCTTGCACAGGGTTTCACACTACCCCGGAGCTCCGCGAGCCTCTTCCCTACCTTAGTTAAGGTGCATTGTTAATGACACGGGAATGTAAGCATTTCTACAGGGCGTTGATTGTACACCTGGAGGAATGTCGATAAAATACTATTTGTAAAATATCGATTATGGGCAAATAAATATATATTGAATTGAAATTGAATTGAATTGCGTACACCAAGCAAAAATTGTGTGATCCTGGTGGTCGTTGCAGCCTCTTACAGATTACGGTTTCTTACACTCTGATGGTCGAGTGTAAGCCTCTCTCGTTTGCCATGATGAGCCTGTTGCCCAGGGAGCACCGACGTGGAGGTGAGAGTAGGATTTTGCTCCCCTATTATTATTATTATTATTATTATTATTATTATTATTATTATTATTATTATTATTATTCTAAATTCATTAGAAGTATTGTAATTTATTTAAGTATGGCACCAACTGCCAAGTCACTATGACTTAGTTGGACCTGTAACTTTCTGTATCTATAGACAAAATAAATTCAATTCAATTCAATTCAATTCAATTATTATTATTATCATAATGAAATGTAATGTTTGTAGTGAAAGTTTGCGTGATAAAGAAGTTCAGTGTTATGGCTGCAATGAATTCTATCATTTTGTGTGTTCGATAGCAGAAAATACCTATCGCGCTAAATCTAAAACGAATAAACAGTCCTGGCGATGCCAAAATTGCCGCGATAGCAAAACTGGTACAAGCACAGAAGCAAAAAATGATATTAATCCTTGTTTAAAGCAAATCTTGGAAGAATTAAGTACGTCAACAAAATTATTGACTGAAAAAATTCTTTTTTTGTGTATGTAATGTCTGTACATTCAAAATTATTAATCATGTATTGAATAAATTTTAATTTTTGAGAGCGTCTGTTATATTTTTTAAGAATTTCATTATGTAATTAATTTAATTGTTTTCATTACGGAACCGACCGTTAAGTCGTGATGACTTGGTTGGGCCGAAAACTGTAGTTATTATGGAAAAATAAAGATTCAAATAAAAATAAATAATAATTTTTTTTTTTACGAGGAGGAAAAATCCTTTATGGACACCACCGCGAGGTGGTAGTGTGGGATTCTCCTTTATCAGGCATACCCACTAAAAACCCTTCCTCAGCGCATCAGCTACTAAGGCTATTAGCGCTTTTAGCTAATATTCATTCGAGCAAAGGCAGTTTTTACTACAACAGATAATGTACATATAAGTATATGTATATTTCTCCTGTTACAATTTTTTATATACCCCTATTGCTTTTAAAAAATTTAGGGTATTAACTGTTGAATCCAACTCGACTAGATTGTTCCTTAAGTTTTTTTGCAGGTGATGTTGTTGCCTCTCTATGGTATATAGGGCAGTCGAGGATAATATGTGATACTGTTTGTCTGACGTCGCATATGGTACACGTTGGGTTCCTTTCGCCCTTTAGGAGGTGCTGGTGAGTTAGTGCAGTGTGTCCCAGACGTAACCGGTGTAACCTGGTTTGTTCGTTTCTAGGAAGTCTAGACATAGGAGAGTGTGCGCACATCTGGCTTAATGACAGACAGGTGAGTGTCAATTTGCTGCCATTTTCTTGCCAGTTCAGGAGAATTTTTTCTTTTAGGTTGTTTCTAGCTATTAGATATCGTCGCTGGATAACTGGTACTTCAGGTGCCCATGGAGGTATGTCCAGTGCGTTTCGGGTGGTATGTGAGGTATTCCTTCACATCCAAGGACTGGTAGGTATTCCCTAAAACGTATGGCAGCTGGACGAGTAATCGTCCTCCTATTTGTGTAACTATCAACATCCAAGAATAGAAAATCGTTATTTGGATGAGATGGCTTTGATTTTATAGCAATCATATAGCTTACCATAATCATATATCGTCGGGTATCGAGTGGTGGTAATGCCGCTTCACAGTATAGACCCTGGACCGAGCTGGTGGGAAAGGCCCCAAGACAGTACCTGATTCCAGCATTGTGAATTCGATCCAGGGTTTTCAATAGGCTTTTGCGGGCCGATGCGTACGCTATACACCCATAGTCGATCACCGATAGAATCATCGCCTGGTACACTTTTAACAGCACTTTGGCTTCGGCACCCCACGTGGTGTGTGCAAGTACTTTTATATTTAACGCCTTATCACATCTTTGCTTGACGTCTGTAATATGTGGCTTCCAGGTTAGTTTTTCGTCGAAAATAACGCCAAGAAACCTAGCCTTGGAGGCACATATAATCGGCTGGTCATTTAGAGTAGAAGAGGATCAAAATGCGGTTTTCTGAGACGACATATGTGCATGCACTTAGTCTTCTCCCTTGAGAATTGAAATCCAACAGATTCGCCGTTTGCAACAATGGTGTTTACTGCTTCCTGTAGGGTTTTAGAAATTTCACCGATTGTCTTTCCCGAGTACATAATTGCTAGGTCGTCCACATACAGGCACTTGGTTACAGACTCGTCAACATTAGCAGCTATGTCATTTATTGCTACTGCAAACAGGGTACAACTTAGAGGTGAACCCTGTGGTACACCATTTTCCAGCATTCTTGAGCTGGACAGATCTTTACCAACGCGAACTCGAAAACTCCTTCCACTTAGAAAAGAATGGATAAGAAGTGGAAGTCTTCCCCTAAGTCCGTATCGGTAGAGCTTTTGTAATATTGCGGGACGCCACGTCATATCGTAGGCCCCCTTTATATCGAAGAGTACAACAACTAGATGCTCTCTTTTGCAAAATGCTCTTTGAGCAGCATTTTCAAGCACTAAAAGGTGATCTATAGTGGATCTACCTTTATGGAAGCCTGCCTGATGCGGCACCAGAATGTTGTTATTTTCCAGCCACCATAGGAGCCTGTTGTTAACTAGTCGTTCCATGAGTTTTCCCATACAGCAAGTAAGGCTGATGGGACGATAACTTCAGGAGATAAAGGATCTTTCCTGGTTTTAGTATTGGTATAACAACAGCCTCTTTCCAATCATCCGGATATATGCTTTGCTCCCAGAGAATTAAGTAATTGTAATAGAGAGTGTTTCATATCAGCTGATAGGTGCTTAAGCATATCGTTGGAGATTGTATCTGGGCCCAGGGCAGATGATTTTAAGCTTTTAGAGCATCTTCTAGCTCCCGTAGTGTAAAAGCGAGTTGTAGTCAGAGTTATCTGCAAGGTTAAATTCTATTTCATCTACGTGATTAACTACATCCAGGAAGTTTGGCTCGTAGTTTTCAGAACTACTGGTTTTCTCAAACTGAACTGCTAAAGTTTCAGCTATCTCTTTGGGATCTCCAGTGATCACTGTATCTGCTCGGATAGATGTAACATGTTGAGCTTGCGTCTTCCCGGATATAGATTTGATCTTGCTCCATAGTTCGGTTGTAGCGGTAGAGGATGTCAATGAATGTGTATCTGTTCCAGCTAGTTCTCTTGCTGTCCAGTATTACGCCTACACCTAGCTCGAGCCCTTTTAAATAATATAAAATTTTCAATGGTGGAGTTGTTTTTGAATTTACACAGTGCCGATTTCTTGTCACTAATAGCGTTTTAACATCGAGGTTCCACCATGGAACTACCCGCTTAAGAGGCGTCCTCTAGATCTGGGAATGCTGGTTTCAGCCGCTTTTAATATAGCGTGTGTGACATTTTGCACATTTGGTTGTTGTGGTGTAGCAAGTGAAAATTTGGCCAGTCAGCTTTAGTGGTAATCCATCTTTTTAAAGGCACGGACAGGTGCTTTCGTGTTCGTTTTGATAACAATTGGGTAGTGGTCACTATTGTGCAAATCAATATCGACACTCCATTTAAGGATGGCACTAGTTGGCTTGATGCAAATGTCAAATCGATAGCCGTAAAAGCATTTGACTTAGCGTTGTAGTGAGTAGGATCGCCATTGTTAAGAAGGACAACGTCGTCTCTCTCAAGCCACCTACCAATCGTACGCCCCTGGCGTCAGTTTTGAGGACCCCATTCTGGATTATGGGCATTAAAATCCCCAACCACCAGGAATGGGGTTTGTAACTGACCAATAACATTTTCAGTATGTTATCTGCCAATTGCTATCGGAAGATAAATATTGCACTGTAACCTTTAAAGGATGGATTATCCGCACTACAATAACTTGTAGCTGGGATCGAATATCTACTTGTTCATACTGATATCCTTCCGGACAAGTGTTGCTACACCACCGCTTGTAACGAACCGCAAGTCATTACTTCAAAATTTTTTTTAATTAATTAATTATTTTACAATCAGCCCTCGTAAAAGAAATGATGTAAGCTTTCTTAGTATTCAACCACCTGCAAAACTTAATCTAATATTTCTTAGTATTCTGTATTACTCAGTCACTTCAATATTGCTCATTATTTCGTTTGATTGCACAACAATAATTAATTTGTTTCCACTCAACGTAGATTTCATAAAACATCGAAAGTTTTATACGTCAGAGTAATCTCCGCCAATTACAAATAGGGTTCCCCAAACAGAAGCCGCCACCGCCTACTGAGGTCCTCTATAAAAACCGCGGCACCTTAAGAAAATTAATAGTATTATCTATCTGTAGATCTCTATCTATCGGTATTTAAAACGCGCCCGTAAACGTATCCGCCGCCGAAGTATAGCCGTAACCGTAACAAACCAGCCGCCGTAGAAAGTTCCGTCGCGCCACTTGAACGCATCCCGCCGCCGAAGTAGTTAGTTGGTTTCACCAGCTCCTGTATTAGTTAGTCCGTTTGACTAACTCCGATTCAAAACCTGCACGTGACGGTTGTTTGAAAGTAAATCGCCGCAGACCTAGTGATAGCCACCGCGAGTTTAGCTCCTCGAATTTGCCGAACGCGCATCGCGAACCTTTTGTAAATCGAAAGCTATCCTCGATCTTTGTGATTAACGACACGTAAGTCTGTAGAGTAACTCAGAACACCAACATAAACACAACACACCAAACCCCCAGAGCGACGGGCTGGGTCCCGAGTAGTCAGAGACACACACACACACACCAACCCCAGACAACCACGGGCAAAAGCCACGAGGTAGTCGGAGTGCTCTAGCAAACACACATCAACCCCAGACACACGGGCAAAAGCCACGAGGTAGTCAGATAATAACACACACAACCCCAGACCGCTACGGGTAAAAGCCACGAGGTAGTCGGGTATACACCACCACGTTAACATATACCTAACGACGAGAGCTAAGTAGGACTGTATAGACCTGCAGCTTTCATCATTTACGCTCTTACATTCTAAACACCTGAATTCACCAGCTCGCTGGAGAAGACCGAAGTGCTGATAATCACAAATCAATTAACGTAGAGTATCCGTCAAAGACCTGTAGTAAGGAACCGTCCATCGATGACCACGCGCTTAGTAAACGAATTTCAGAAAGCAATCAATTAATTGTTTTCCACCAGCTTATTCCGCAAGTATAAAACCGCCTTTAATAAATACGCGTTTTGTGTGTATACCATTAAGTAACGTCGATTGTATCTACGTGAGATTTCTTTCATTGACATAGAAGAAATCACCACCATAAAATTACCGCCAGTAGATAACGTGCGAATATATTATACAACCAAACGTGTATAATCCGCCTAGTCTAAATTTAATGCAAAAGTAAACCTCTGAAGAAGTCATATTTTCAAGCATAATACATCGCGAAGTAAATTGCTCCACGAAGCATACGCGCTTGTCCGTCTTCAGAAATTACTAAAGGTAAAGAGCCGCAGCACTTAGACCGGTACAACCGTCATGCGTACCACAAGTGAACTCGGGATATCGATTTTCACTAATGACCTAGATTCGCGCAACCCTCGTTTTGAATAACCAGTAGTTTGTTTATAAATTCTTTTCTTTTATAAAGGGGTATCCAGTAAATAATTAATTAAACAGTTAATAATCATTTAAATATTACGGTCATTATTTGGGTAATAGGGGCATTAAAATCTATTTTCCAGAAACGATTCGACAAGAATAAGCGGCCGCATTGAGCGAGGGAAGGAAGGACGCCCCGCGCCGGTCTAAGAATCCAGTTTTGTTATTATTACGTTTAGGTTAGTTGATTTGAATAAGCATATATATTTAGATTTGTAAATATAGGAAAATATTTATTTTAAACCATTTTTTTTTATTTTGTGGACAGTGTAGAGCTAAATTAAAGATACCGGAAAACCCCTCTTTAGTTAAATAAAAGACCGATTGCATTTAGCCGCGCAAATATAAAATTGAAAAAGGTTATTTATATTTTTCTTAAATTTTATGTTTATTTGTAAAATAAAAATTTTTTTTTAAAATAATGGTTTAAAAATTTTTTTTCTTGTTTAAAATTTTTTTCCCAAACTGTGGTTCTTTTGTTGTTTTAAAATTTTGGTGTTTTCTGGGTTTAAATGTAAAATTTCAAATTTATTTTTTGGTTTATTTGTTTTTTTTGCCCATTGGTTGGTTTTCCTTTTTCCCTTTTGGGCGTTTTTTTTTTGGAAATATATTTAGATTCTTTTATTTTTTTTAATTTCGTTTGGTTTTAAAATAATAAATGTTACTGGGTATATCATAACCTGTGGCTTTTTCGGAAAGGGGCCCGGTCTTTAATTCTTTGTTTTTTCGCGGTTTTTTGCGGGGCTTTGGGGTCTTTTTGTGTTTTTGTTTCTGTTTTTTTTTGCCCTGGGTCTCTGGGGTTTGGGTTGTGTGTTTATGTGTTTCTGTTTCACAGACTTTTCTTAATCACAAAGATAGGTGATTTAAAATTCGCGTGCCTTCGCAAATTCAAAATCGCGGTGGCTATCACTAGGTCTGCGGCATTTAAACTACGTGCGGTTTCTGGAATCGGTTAGTCAAACGGACTAACAGGCTTGAAACCCTAATTCTCGGCGGCGG
The DNA here is from genome assembly GCA_036346205.1 of Vesta saturnalis. Taxonomy (NCBI): domain Eukaryota; kingdom Metazoa; phylum Arthropoda; class Insecta; order Coleoptera; family Lampyridae; genus Vesta; species Vesta saturnalis. The sequence continues at coordinate 50,338 of JARFJB010000392.1, forward strand.
GTGGCGCGCGGCTTTTACCGGCTGGTCGGTTCCCGGGGCCTTCTCGGCGGCGGGGTTTAAAAATAATAGATTTTTTAAAAGGGCCCGGCGGAAGGCCCTCGGGGCGGGGTGTTTTTTGGGTTTGGGGGCTGATTTATGGAATTTTAGAAACAAATTAAAAAATACGGGTAAATATTAGTTTTAAAAGTTTGGTTTAAACTAAACATCATTTCTTTTGAGGGTGTTAAAAATATTGTAATACTTGGGTTCGTTCTCCCTTTTCCTTCCGTTCTCTTAATTTTTTGGGCAGGCAGATGGTTACGCGACGGCGATTCCGGGCGTCGGGTAGCGGCGCGGATCACTATCTGGCATCAAGACCTTATCTCTTATGCTTTCTTGATTCGTCCCGTCACTTCTTCCGTTTGCCGGAGGTGAGTTTTTCGGTGTTTCCGGGTCAGCGTGAGGGGCGACATACATGCACTATGTCGGGCTCGCGGGCGGCGTTTTTCGGATGCGGTCATTTTGTACGGGCGACGGTCTCATGGGTGATCGGTCCGTGTTGAAGGCAAGGTTCTGTGGGCTGGCGGTAATTCTGGCAAGTGGGTTCGGTTTTCTTAATACGGACAACGGGTGCCATTTTGTAAGATATCAGTCCTAGGTAAATTTTGGTCTTTTATAAGGTTGAAACGCGTAGTTGATAGCCGTTAACGTTGGGTTTTTTCATTGGTTACTGTATTCGTCTGATTAGCGACGTCAGATGCGTTCTTCAAATCTTTAACGTGCGCTACTGCCTTTTTCTGCCGGGTTCTCGGAGTTCAACAATAACAGGCGATCTTACTTTATAAATTAGGTAAGGTCCGTCGTATTTTTCTGCTAATTTCGATGTAAATTCTTTCGCTTTACTGAGAGATGGCGGGTTTTCCGGTAAACAAGATCTCCTTCTCGGGGCGGTATGCTTTGGCGTAGTTGTAATTTTCCTGTCTCAAAATTCTTGATAAAGCGTCTCTGGCTAATTTTGCAGGTCTTTAGATATATGTGCTGTTCCTGTTCCTCGGCGGTGACGTTGGTGTTGTTGGCGGCGGCTGTTGGTGCGTCCCATGCGCACGGGGGTCCAATTCTCCCTAAATTAAGTAGAGCGGGGAGAATCCTGGGCTCCATTTGGGAGTAAAACCGGAATAGTCGGCTTGCACCGTTGTCAATTAAGTTCTTGGGAAGCCATCGATAGATAACCTGTTCCCAAAGTTTGAATTAAGGGGACTGGTAGCGTTTCAAGTGGTTTTATCTCTACCCATTTGGTTAGACGGTCCTGGAAAACTAATATAAAATTATGCCCCTTCTTACTGCGAGGTAACGGTCCGATAAGTCTGTTGACGTTATTCCCGGATGTCCTGGTTGTGAGAAACCCGGGTTTCTGTGTTGGTCCTTTTAAGTCTGACAACTTCCAGCTTTTATATTAATTACATCGCGTTTAATGGTCCCAGTAATACTTCTAAATGCGACAAAGGGTCTTAGTTCCAGATGTCCGGCGGTTATCGTGACATTCTTGAAGAATCTCCTGGGCTTTCCTGGGGACGCATTTCTTCCAGCTGGGTGACTTCCCATTTCTTTTTCCGGTGTCGGGTAAAGGAACGATAAATAGTCCACTTCTATCTTATATCTCGGGTGTTGTGGGGATGTGCCTGCGTTTGTTGTATCAGGTGTTGATACAGGGGCATGTTGCTTCTTCGATTTCTTCATCCAATGGAGATAATTCAGGACTCCGGCTGTTTCTGGAGACGAAAAGAGCGTCGACGTGGTTTAACGTTCCTTTCGGTATTCAATTTGGAAATCAAACTGTTGTAGTTCCATTATCCATCGGGCTAGTCTGGAGGTCGGTTTTCTAAAGTGCGGAGCCATTTAAGACTTCGGTGATCTGTTAGCACCGTAAACATATCCTCTAGTAGCCTTTCAACTTTTGAATAGCCCAACTACGGCCAGGCATTCTTGCTCAATGGTTGATAATTTTTCTCGGGGATTCAACGCTCGGCTGATGTATCGATAACTTTTTCGTCGGGGATTGCCCTTGTGTTAGAACAGCTCCAATTCCGGAAGTACTTGCATCGGTTTGCAATAAAAGGCTGGGTGAAGTCCGGGCAAAATCAGGCGGGGGTCAACTTCTTTGATAGCGGTGAAAGCGTGGTCTTGTTTCTCGGTCCATTGATATTTAGCCTTTTCTTTAACAATTCCGTGAGGGTTGGCAATTAAACCGCTAACGTACTTTCGTACCACGACGCAAGTCCTAGGAATTGACGCAATTGTTTGGGTGCCGGGTATCTGGGTAATTGCGCTAACCTTTCTGGGTCTGGTAAAATCCGGGGTTAATGTCCCAAGTATTTGAGCTGCGTCTGACAGAACCGGCATTGTCGGGTTTAACTGCAGGCCATTGCGACGGAGTCGTCGAAATACTTCCTGGAATTGCGGGTGGTCCTGGAAGGTTTTCCTATACGATAATATCGTCCAGATACACGAACCGTCCGACCATCTCGGGGCCGATAATAGTGTCCAAGAACCGTTGAAACGTGGCACAAGTGGTCCAAACGGGGAACTTTAAATTAAACCCTCCCGGGCACGGTGAATGCTTTTGGTTTACTCGGTTGGTCAGGGAATTTGCCAATATCCTTGCTTGAGATCTAATGTGCTGACATAGCTCCTCCTCTCAACTGGTCTAATATACCATTGGTAGCGGATACGCGTCTTTAATTAACTTTTGACCTTTCTGTAGTCGATACAGAAGCGATAAGCTCCGGTTTCTTGAAATACGATCGGTGAGCTCCATGGGTGGGACGGTTCTATAATTCCGCAGCCAACATCTGATCTACTTCTTTGTTGATGATTCTTCATACTGGGTTGCGTGGGTAATATCGTTGTTTAATGGGACTGGCGTCAGGTGCAAGAGTAATCTTATGTAAACGTTACGGGCTTTCCCTCTAGCATGGGGAATTTCCCATCTCCTCTTCCAAGAAGGTGTTCAACTGGGTTAACTGGTCTTCGTCCGGTCCGTGGATTCCACTTATCCCTCCATTTGCGGATTCCTGTAACGTTACGGGTTCCCAATTTCATCTGTTTGCTATGCAGGTGTAGTGTAGCTTGCACATATTCTAAAGTCTAATCCGAGTACTACGTCGGTGGATAACTGGGGCATGTAATATCCTGGTATCTGGGACTTGCTTTTCTACGGTGGCAGGAAAAATATATAACCCTCTAGTTTCGGCTAGTGAGCCCGTTGTTTCGGCAAGCGTCCTTCCGGACAACGTGATAGTCTTTTAAGGCATACGGTTGTTCCGGTTTGAGGTGAGTTTCTTGTAAGCACAGACACATTGGGTTGTGCTCCTGTTTATCAATTTAACGTCACAATAACGCTGGACAAGTCCTCTACAATTCCATTGAAGAATCTTGTTCATTGAAATAGATAAATAATTTACAACTAAGATTATTGGACGAGCACAATAAATAAATAAATTAACGGATAAGTATATAGACAAAGGACAAGTAGAATATGTAGACAAACAATACACTAATATAAATATATCACAGATTATATCACGAAATATTATCACAGACCTCAGGCCTTCTTGACCCTCTCCACAGATTGCTGGGAGGCACATCAGGCATTTGGGAGGCAATCTGGGTTTCCCCTTTGGCCACCCTTTCTTCTTTCTGCTGATTTGCAGGTGTTTCAGAATAGTCAGCAGCAGACGTCTCACTGGTAGTGGACGTGCTTCTGCCTCGTTTTCGTCTCGATTGCCATCGCCTCGGATCTTACACTAGACTCCGATCCCTTACGGGAACGAAGTACCCTAGTGTTTGGTTTCATTCGCCTCCCAGGCTTGGGCAGCTGCATCACCACCTTAGGGATGAATGCTCCTTTCAGTGCTTTAACAATTCCGGAACCAGCTCCTGGAAACAAGCTAACTTCCGGTTGTCTCAAGCAACTTGAGCGTATGAGGTTGCTGGGCATGTTCGGACTGTTAACAGTTTACGAGCTTCGAAGTAGCTAATATTTTCTTTTTTTACTTCTTGAATCGCCATTTCTTGTTTAAATACTGGGCAGAGCTTCGAACGAGCCGAATGGTTACCTTGACAGTTAATGCATTATGGGTTCTTCACAAGGACTTCCCTCATGGAGAGGTTTGCCACACACAATTTGATTTGAGTACATCTAATAGATGTGTGCCCATATTTCTGGCATTTAAAGCATTCTGGGGGTATAATCGGACTTCTAAGGAATAAAATGCTACTTTTATCTTTTGGGGATTGGAGTATCAAATTGAGTGTGATTAGGTGTATCTTTCAATACACCGTCTTTTCGTTTTCAACCTCCCATTGATTCTTTTGCTCGGTGAGTCTTCTTGATGTCCTCCTCTTACAATTTTAGGTCTACAATATAAACCCTTTATTCATTGTACCTCGGTACAATTCCTTAAAACCAAGGAAGAAGATGCTTTGCTGCAACGTGAGTTTTTGTTTTTCACATAACCTCCTTTACCTTTTAATCTTTAGTTCCCAAACAAAATAAAACCCTTACTAACAAGAAGGCTACCTTACAAATTGAGATCCCCAGGACCAGGACCGGTAAACCCGTCATGGCTCTCTGACCTGCCCACGACTCGGGTTTTTGGGTTTTCAAGGCCCCAACCGCCCCATTTCAGAGGAGGGTTTTGAGTTAAACTGTTCAATTGTTCCCACGAGTATGGGCGAAATAAAATCCTATCTTGGCCCTTAAAGAGGGCTCTTACAATGGAATGCCAGGTTCCAAGGGGTTAAAAATGTTTCGTATCCATTCCTTCCTCGGCAGGTTGCATTAACCCTTGACTTCCCTTTGTTAAAGGGGTAGGCCCCCGCAAAAGCGGGACCAGTAAATCAATATGACAAAGACTAACGAGGGTTAATCCAGCCACCACTGCTGGCAACAGTGGCTTGAGCCCTCCACCACGACAAGGTGTATCCTTTGGGGATTATTATTATTTTTTTTTTTCCATATCTTTGTCCATAAAGAGGGGAGGCATTGGTAATTGGCACGCTTCTAATGGTTGTGTAAAATGTTTTCCAGGTTACTTTCCTGATGATCTTTCTCTCTGCAAGTATTAGCTATATTTCTGTGTATAAACCTATTTCTTTGATATAGTTAAGGGCATTAGGAACTCTTTGCTGTTCGATAGCGTGTGCATTCCAGTTATATTATGTTTTGTTCTATAGTATTGCAGCATTGTGCATTCCTCCATAATGTGCTGTACAGTCAATTTATCTCCGCATTGGGTACATTTCATCTGCCTTTGTTTGAGTAGAATGTAGCTATGTGTGATTCTGGTATGTCCTATCCGTAAGCGAGTTATCACGACTTGATCTTTTCGTTTTAATGTGTTGGTGGTAAGATGCTTATTGTATTTGTTTGCACTAATTTCAGTTGTGTCTTTGCCGTAGACCACTGGTTTTCCCATTTTGTTTCATTGTATACTTGATTAAGTTTAATGTATCTGGTATTGTAACGTTCCTTATCCGTCTTGTCGTTCTTGACATACTAGCGTGTTTTGCTGCTGTTGTTGCTCTTATTAGTTCTTCGTGTTTACTGTCTTTGGCTATACATATTATGTCTACCCTTTTTCCCAATCGATCTAGCTCATTCCACGTTTCTATCACTTTTCTTGTTAAGGGATTTTCAGAGAACACGTCGTAAAGTGGTTTTATTGTTTGTAGGCTGCATATAATTGTAGTAACTTGTGGTGCTTTGGTTTTACATATTTCTAGTGCCTTCAACATTGCGGTGTGTTCTATACTTTCGAGAGTATAACAATTTTCAAATCTCCACGCTGCTATTGCATCATTATGTATTACTGCACATCCCTTCTTTTCCTTGGTATTCCACGTTCCAACATACAGGGGGTTTGTGTTCCCCTCTCCTCATGTGTTCAATTGATCGTTTCTGAATTTTGGGTGGTATCAGTTCCAATTGCATTTTATCACCTCTTGATTCCCAGATGTTAAGGTCAAGAAGGTTTTCCGATTTAAGGCTTTTGTGGATATGCACGATTGCTGGTATAGTTCGTGTTTGTTGCCAATCATACCTAATATGTAATGTGGGGTTCCTGATAAGTTCCGCAAGGAAATGATTTTGTAGCGTGTCGCTTTACTCCAAGATTAAGTTTTTGTTGTACAAATTTTAGTTGTAGAGGTAAGGAGTTGTTCTCTACGTTGAGGCTATCCACTGGTGATGTGCGAAATGCGCCGGTTGCTATAAGCATTGCTTTATTCCATATCGATTGAATTTTTTTTATATGGGACTTCGAAGCGGAACTGTACACTTCTGAACCATACATTATCTTGCTTAATATAAAGGCATTGATAATTTGGACAACGTTTCCTTGTCGGCACCCCATGTGTAGTTTCCAAGCACTCTGATCCTGTTGGTCGTAATTTTACATTTTGTGATTATGGTGTTTATATGCTTTACCCAAGTTAGCTTGTTATCTAACGTTACGCCTAGGAATGTTATATACTGGACACTTGGTATTTGGACTGCTTTCAAATTTAGTAGTGGCACGTCGTGTGGGTGTCGGAGGCGACAAAAATGGATACTTTTCGTTTTAATAGTTGAAAAGGCGAACCCTCGTAATTCAGCTTCTTCCGATATATTGTTTATATCCTGTTGAAGAGTATCTGTGATTTCTTGTAGGTCTCTTCCTGTTCTAATTATGCAGAGATCGTCGACGTAAAGTAGGGCTTTAGTGTTTTCCGTAATATTGTCCGCTATGTTATTCATGGCGATAGCAAAAAGTGTAACACTCAGTATGGATCCTTGGGGAATACCGTTCTGTTGAGAGACCACCTTGGACTTCGTTCTTCCTACCTTCACTTGAATGAGACGATTTTAAGCTATCTTTTAAAATTATTATTATTATTATTATTATTATTATTATTATTATTATTATTATTATTACTACTATTATTATTATTATTAGAATACTCTCCTTAACAGGCATACTGCGCCCAATTACTTAGAAGGAGAACAAGCGGTATCAATTTTACAAATACCACTGCTGCATATTCCAGTTTCGCACGAGCACAAGAGATGTACAGAATAATAGTAGATTGTATAGAAAAATTCTTAGTATATCGAATTATGTAGCCTAGGCTTTTGTATGCAGAGTTTATAACTTTATTTACATGAGCGAAAAATGACAATTTCTTATCGAAAACTACACCAAGATAAAACAGTATCAGGTCTACCCAAAACACACTCATCTACATAATAGTGAAATATAATGTCGTTAAGTTTACGCGAGAACGAAACTACCGGGCATTTAGATTCACTGACTGTCAAATTATGTGAACTACACCAGGTGACAATGCTCTCCAGAGTGCCTTGCAGAGTTACAACATTATGATAATTATTAATTACTTTAAACAACTTAAATGGCGATTTTGCTGTGACGTTGATATAACAGTTACTCTTAGTTGTCTAAGACAAGACAGCGTTGAAAAACAATCAAATGCTGAATAAACGTATAAAGCTGTTTTGTGACATTCTACTATTTAAAGGTTGTAAACAATCATGCCGGGCACCCAAACTGCTCAAATGAAGATTTCTTAAACTTATTTATTA
>JARFJB010000393.1:2500-65000 GCA_036346205.1 Vesta saturnalis
ATATTGTTTCTTGAAAAAGTTTTGTGCACTGACCGCCACAAACTATCCGCCTGTAGAATTGCAGGTGTGTTATCACTTTCCTTAAAAATATCGTCGAAAGCTTCAATTACAAATGCGGCTCTCTGCGTTTTAAGGTCTCTCGCTCAAGCCCTCTTACTAAACACATCAATAACCATTAATATGTAGCTGTATCCACTATTGTGTTTACTTAAAGTTTACATATCACAGAGATCCGCGTGCCACAGCTCGTAAATGTTTCTTACAATGTACTTGTTGCGCTGAAGCCCTTTTCTGACTAGTTTATGCACCATGTAAGCTTCCAGAGCCTGTCACCAATTTTTCCCTTCACCATATCTACCTTTTACAGTGTTAGCTAGAGATGTTATACCCGAAAATCCTACGAGATGCAGAGGGTCATAGTATACAGCATCCGTGTTATGTTCGCCACGTATCCCAATCTAGTGAAAGTCTTTTTCTTCGAGAGGATCTTTTCGGGGTTGCCCGCGATTCACTATCGGCATCGTAATTCTCACCCATAGTCATACGGGTCTGTTTAACTTTAGGCGATACAACAGCAACATCATGTCTTAGCGTATTTCCTCTATACACTCTCGTGGTATATTTATTTCTTTAATGTACCTCACAAACTGTCACCAACCGTGTGGGTTTGTAGTTTTTCGCTGTCACAACGTTTCGTGAACCAGATCGATAATTTTGGAATGAGGGATACTCCCGTTTATCGTTGTGACTACCCCTTTTATCCCAAAATACACCACCGCTCTTATTCAGTATACGCTAGAAAACCTCACCTTTCTTCCTATATGAAGTCGTCTGTCAGGCCTTTGCGTTTCGGTAAATCTCTAATATATCAGCATCGCCACTGATTGTTATACTAGCAGGTTGACGTAACTGATTGGAAAATGGTAGATATCTTTGAAGAACTTGATTGTTCTGCCGCCATTTGTCACGGTCGGTAATTTTGGTTTTTAAAACTTTATCTATGTCGTTCCCCAGCTGCGTTAAAATGTTCTTTGTATGACATCTGGCGCTTGCAAACGTTGTATAAAATCCAACGGTAGAATAATTATCTTCTTCAGATTGTGGTCCATAGTTATCCAAACAAATTGCCCAGAATTCCAACGAGTATAGATTCACCTCTCTGTTCCAAGCGTCTTAAAACGTCCTTATGTTGAGAGATGCGATGCTTCTGACGGCTTAACAGAGGTACACTACCTTTTAAAATGTTATGTGCACACTTACAGATATGTCACACCTGCTTACTATCCAGACATTTCAAAAATCAAGCGTCAACCATCATATATGATGTAATCTTTATGACTGTGAGGCTATATACACTCGGCAAATACCCTGAGGGCCAAATATGACTGTTCTATAGCGTAGCACAACCGGTGTAGTGTGTTTTAAATCGAACAATAAATCCTATAGAACTGAAAATTAAGGAAAAGTCAAATCTCTATCAGGCTGCCAAAATGGGATAAGTAAAAAAGAGGCTAGGGAAGCGACGATAGTAGAATGACAACACAGCTGTGTAATACTGAAACAGGTTTATGGACGAAGAAGCTAATAACCATCTTAAAGGAGTGGTTAAATAGTCCACTTTGAGAAGTTCCCTGATTTTTACGCGACATGGTGCGTTTGGAGCCTATTCAAAAGAATAGCTAAGAGCAAGGAACAAACCTGCACATACTGTAGCATAGGGGTTGACGATGATGCTAGACACACTTTTTTTTAATGTCCTAGATGGAATCCTAATAAAGCATTAACAGAAAGGATATTGAACAAGGAAATAAATATCGACAATCTCGCTGTGACCATGACGGAGTCAAGAAAGGCATGGAAGGCAGTCCACAAATGGTTTAAAGAAATACTAGGCTTAAAAATGACAGATGAGATAAACTTGAAAAAGAGAATAGTAAGACGATGTATACCTAAGAAGGTGGTTCCGTCTTACGAGGGCAAGACAAGGGTGGTTTTAGTTGGTATAAAGAGTCCAACACTACCTTGCTGCGATGGATCCCAAGCAGCTGGGTGCTCATAAAGAGTTTCCACCTATCAAAAAAATAAAACAGGTGATGTTAACAGGAGACAAATATCAATCTAAATGACACCAAAAGCTCTATTGTTGCTGAATACGAAAGTATGTTGTATGGCAAAGGCTTTATTAGTGCCAACTCGGAGGAAATCAGAGGAGAACAATTAAAAAGGTCTCTAATAGATCACATATTTATACGAAGTAATTTCAAAGCAATAAAATCATCTGTCATCCATCTGAACATTTCCGATCATTATCCTATACATGTATTAGTATATCTGGTGACACAGTTAACATGGCAAGCTGCTCAACTAACACAACTAAAAGGAAGTATGAGAGAAAATTAAAAACTAGGATAAAAAGCACTAATTGGAGTAAATTAGTAAATGCAAATACAGACAGGTTCACCAACAACATCACCAAAACCTTTAACAAAATATATAATGTATGTAAAACTACGACCACGATTAACAATCATAAAAAAAGGATCACAGGTAAAGGCTGAATAACAGAATCATTATGCAGAAAAATGATACAACGGAACAAGTTGTTCAAAAAGTGGAAGTCTAAGCTTAATAATGTCAACTTTCGTAATAGTTATAAACAATTCAGGAATCATATTAATAATGAAATGAAATACGGCATAAGCCAGAACAGATTCATTGCCAAAGCACATGACCCGAAGACTATGTGAAATGAAATCAACCACATACGAAAAAGAAATGTAAAAATATAGACGAAAAATACTACATTCCTTGATACCTACGTTTAACAAGAAAGAAATTGTGGCAAACATTGCAGACACTTTTGAAAAACGAATTGAAGACGTCTTACATAATCATAAACAGCCAAATATCCTATAAGGACAGGCTGAAAAAAACTAATTGCAACTTTAATATGCTTTACTCCAACGAAATCAGTGTAGAAAATATTGTACAAAAGATGAAAATTATTAAATCACCGGGTGTGGACAACATAAGAGTCATTGACATCAAGAACAATATCGAAATATTTGAAACAATTATTTCAAAACTAATCAACTCTTCGCTAAAACAAGGAGCCTTTTCCAATAAACTAAAAATATCTATAATACGTCCAATTTATAAAAAAACGACAGTAAAGAATTTATCAGTTATAGAAAAAATCATAGAAACAAACATATGTCGTCAAACACTTTAACACATATCTTAAAAACAACAAACTAATTTACAACAACCAGTACGGATTTCAGCAAAATAAAACCGCAGAACATGCATTGGTAAAGGTAACTAATTACATTAATCAGCAACTAAACCATAATAAATTTACCATTGCTGTGTACATTGATGTATCAAAAGCGTTTGATACAGTTGACCATAAAATTCTCTATCGTTGCTTGGAGAGTATTGGAGTAACAAGAAATCATCTGAAATGGTTTAAAAGTTACCTAGAAAACAGAAAGTTTGTAGCCAGGTTGGTAATTAACCAAATACTGAGAGGAACATCAGATATGGCGCGCGACAGGGCAGCAATTTAGGCTCTATCTTAGTTCTAGTGTACGTCAACTAAATATTTAAACAAGTGAAGCAAGCACAACTTTATACGTACGCATACAAGGGTATACTAATGTATTCGCACCTAAATATAGAAGAATACAAGACGAACTAGACAACGTATGCAAATGGATGTACAATCATAATCTATTCACGAACGCTGACAAAACCAAAATTATGATATTCTCCACATCGCATACGGATAATATCAAGAAAATTAATATCCTTATGCGTAACTTTAACTGCATCACAAAAAACTTGCTCAACTGCAAATGTGCTGAACTAGAAAAAGTGCACGAGTGTACCTACCTTGGAGTAAAAATTGACTCAAAATTACTGTATGACAGACACATAGAATATGTCCACTCAAAACTAAAACGCCTATCGGGGTGCTGTTTATTAAGCAAATACGCTAACAGGAAAACCATGGAGATCGTATACAAAGCACTGATAGAATCCACTATAAGATACGCAGTACGCATATGCGGCTGTTCTGACGCAGTGCATACCAAAAGACTAGAATTTTTAGAAACAAGATTACTTAAAGTAATCAAAGGAAACCAGAATCAAGATATGAAAACCATTCTGAACCAAACAAATACACTTACACCAGGAGGGATTTATACTTACCTAAACGCAATAATGTACCGCAATGATAATCAATATATAATTTCAACAGAACACACGTACCAACCAGATAAACAACATATGCTGTACCGTTTTACTTCAATAAATATGGCAAGCGAACCCTAGAACGCCTAATCCCTACCTTATATAACACTATACCAGCGGAGATACAGAACACGTATCGAATTTCAACATTTAAAACTAAAATAAGGCAATGGATAATAGACACGATGTAACTAAAAGCAAACAATAAACAGGGGTCGCGTCAAAAGGACGCGGGAGTTTGGACGCACGACAAAAGGACGCGGGAATTTGGACGCGCGACAAAAGGACGCGTGCGACAAAAGGACGCCGGCGAGAAAAGGACGCGCGACAAAAGGACGCCCGACAAATGTACGCGTAGAAAAATAATATGTCTTAGGTCTCAAGATTGTATTTAGTTAAAAAGCTGAATAAAAAGTAAGCTTTAGTACATTGGCATTACCCACAAATTACAAATGCTACCAATCGATCATCAAAAGGCATTTCTTTAAATATCATTTTTAAGGCGCAAAATAAACTGTTGAATCAAAACCTTCCTTCACACTTTATCCAGGCTTAGGACTGGCAGTACATTGCTGGCGTGTTTAAAAGTTTTTTAAATTAATTTTTTTTGTATTTTAAAATTTTTAATTTTTTTTAGTTTTTCTAATTTTTGGCTTTTTTTAGTTTTTCTTGTTTCTATATGTATTATTATTATTATTATAACTATGATATTACACTTGAAGTTGGAAATTGTGGGCAATCCCTCGCAAGTATTCTAATGTTGGCCTGTTCTGATAACCTGCTACGATGACCTTTATTCGATCTGCGGTGTCTTTATATACCTTTCTGCGCGCTGGCACATTTCCTGCGATATACTGTCCAATTTTTACAATATTCAAACTGTCCTCTTTTTTCAGAGCGTCTATAAATTTCCAAATATTAGGATGTGCTGCATTAAGTGTAGACGAGAAGCTGTTGTGCCATCCTTCAACAGCATTATTCGTGCGTGGTATATCCTGTTCTACCATATCATAGCAAATCCACAGGTTTCGAGAAAACAATGGCTGTCTTCGAAGCCCTCTTCTGTCGAGTCGTCCTATCCATGTATCCTCAAAGTAATTAATCAATAGCAGCAGCAAATTCTCATTTTCCGTATAAAACTGGCTATCAAGTAGATCCTCGTATGCAGCAATAACGTTTTCATCTGGGACGAAAGCAAGAGCAGCCATTTGTCGCAAATGCAGGGCGAAGTCAGCATCCTCGGTATACCTTGCTTGTAGTCCTGCACCTTGAACATGTCTCCAGAGGCATTGCGTGAAATGGAAAAAGCAGCCACGGATTCTGGAAATAGGAAATTCTGCTTGTAGGGTATTCATAGCAGCTCGTTCGAAATCAACCATAATTGTTGAAGGTCGTAATCCTGGTTTTAACACTTTTAACTGTTGAAACAGGCGAGTGTATGTTTGCTGAGTTTTGTTTGGAAGAAGAGCATAAACTGTTGGGATAACGTTACTAGACCGTACCACGTGAATAGTATACAGTTGACCGAACAATACAGGAGTTGCGAGAAATGTACCATCTGCATACCAGTGTTCACACTGTTCCATAAATGTTAAGTTTCTTTCTGTCGAAAATAACAGAATTCGTTGTTGATCATCTGGACCACTATGAAATAAAAGGAAAGGTTCACCATCGCTGTTTACTGTATATTCAGCAGGAAGAACAAGCTCTGCCAAACTGTTAGGGTTTGCCGGGACAGCCTCGTTCTGGCGACGTACTCGTTGTACCGTTCGTTTTATACAAGAGACCCTAGGTAGTTGCCCTGATACAGCCAAAGGAAGTCCTTGTGATATATTAGCCACTACAGCTTGGGTGGTTACTCCAACTTGTTGAGCTGTTCGTTTCATATCATTGACAGCTATCTTTGCGTTTACCTTCCCAGCATCAGCAACGTGGTTATGGGCTGCACTGTTTACAACTTCATCTCCTACTGTATGTACTCTTCCGGAACATTTGCACTTATTGTAACCGGAACATTTCCAAATAGTTTTATCTCCAATGACTCGTTCCTTTTTATGAATAAATCCACTATAGAGCAACATATTGTTGCCTTTTTGACTTTGCACAAAAGTTAACACCATCTTTACAGACCGAGAATAGTTTCCGTAATGGACATGACCCTAAAATTGCGCCATATATACTACCCCAGAACCACATTCTTTTCTCTAATAACTTCTTAATGTTGTTTTCTTGGAAAATAGTAATTAAGTAAATACCTGCTAATGGCTTGTATTGTCCTATATTGAATGCATTCCAGTTAAAATAAATTTTGGGAAATTATGTAAATATCTGTTAATGGCTTATTTGTCATATTTTGAATGCATTCCAGCTAAGAAGTTTCTAGAAAATAAGCACTGGCTGTGAGAACGTTTATTATCACTTGCGGAATCTTAATTATCAATACTTTCTAATGATCCATTTGTAACATTTGTAATTTGTGGGTAATGCCAATGTACTAAAGCTTACTTTTTATTCAGCTTTTTAACTAAATACAATCTTGAGACCTAAGACATATTATTTTCCTACGCGTACATTTGTCGCGCGTCCTTTTGTCGCGCATTTTTTTGTCGCGCGTCCTTTTGTCATCGCGTCCTTTTGTCGCACACATCCTTTTGTCGCGCGCCCAAATTCCCGCGTCCTTTTGTCGCGCGTCCAAATTCCCGCGTCCTTTTGACGTAGATTCCAATAAACACGTACCGGGTGGCCAGATAAGAATTCAAAGTGCTGTTTCTCGGAAACTATTCGTCGTAGAGAGTTACGGTAAAATGTTTTATTACTAAGTGGCCAAATAAAGACCGTGGAAAATATTTTCAAATTTGCAGGTACCAAAAAATTATATGATTTTTAAGGATCAGCTTTATTCGAGTAATTTTTGTTTGACATATCTATTAAAATAAAGTGGGGGGGAGGGTGGTTCAGTGATTTTTTTAATGAACAGCTGTAACTTCTGATTTTAATAAACTTAATCTTGTTGGAAAGAACATTTATTGCTACATCAGATCCATCTTACCTGTAATATGTCTAATTTTTAGTGACGCCGCTAGAGCGCGTTTTTTGATATAATATCAGAAAAAAGATGTCGGGGCATAATAATCAATGCATAGAATATGCAAGGGCAAAATAGGCAGAATATTAGGAGTAGGCCATTAAAAAAAAAGAAATACCTAAAATCAACTTGTAAACAAATCTAAAATTTGACAGACAGTGTAATTTATGTTTGTTGCACAAGTAAGTCCTTAAAACTACCTATAATGTCTTTTACAAATGATGAAGCTGTTGATATGATTGCGGTATATTTTGAACGTCCTCAAAATGGGGCATTGGCTATACTATACTGAGTATACTCAGCTCGATATCCAGATCGGCGTCTACGCATGCGAGAATTTTTCCGCGTTAAGTGCAAAATTTGCGCAATACTGCAAGGTTTCGACCAAAGTTGCGAAGAGACTAGGCTAGAAGAATGGAAGACAATGTTGTTAATGTCTTAGCATACGCGTCATTGAATCCCCATGTTAGTACGAGAGCAATGTCTCTCGCGTTGGATATGTCACGAACTACTATTCAAAACATTTTAAAGGATCATAGGTAAGTTCTTATGTGATTGAAAATACTACTTTACATGTTTCACAATGTGTTTGTAATTTCAAATTTATAGAATGCACCCGTATCATATGGTTTTACATCAAGTCTTATATGACGAAGAGTTTGACCGACGGATAGATTATTGTCATTGGATGTTGGGCATGAACAGGGAAAATAAAAGATTTTTACCCGAAATTCTTTGGACGGATGAGGCCACTTTTAAAAGTGATGGAGACGTTAATTTGCATAATAAGCATTATTGGTCTGACACCAATCCTCACTGGTTGCACGAGGTCCAACTTCAAGGTCGTTGGAGTGTTAATGTGTGGTGTGGCATCCTGGACTGAACTATTGCAGGTCCCTATTTCTTTGATAAACCACTAAATGGTGCCGTGTTTCTTGATTTTCTGGTATACCAATTGCCTATTTTATTACAGAAGTGCCCTTGCAATTACGGCAAAATATGTTTTTACAATGAGATGGTTGCCCAGCACATTTTTCAATAAATGTGCGAGAACACTTAAATTTAATATATCACCAGAGGTGGATTGGACGAGGAAGTATATTTGCTTGGCCACTCCGATCCCCAGACTTAACCTGTTTGGACTTTTATCTATGGGGTCGGTCAAAAGATATAGTTTACAAAACTCCAACAACGAAAGACATCAAAATACGAATTCGAGAGGCCATTCGTAGACTGTCAAGAGTAAAAGTTGAAGCTGCTGTAATGTCCACGCATGAGCGGCTCCAACAACGTATCGAGGCCGATGGGAGGCAAATCAAGCGTTTAAGTAGGTTGATGCTTACCTAAGTAGGCATTATTGCACAGTCGCCCTTTTTAGAGCCACAAATAAAATTAATAAAAAGAATTCCAGAAATTTGGAATAATACCTTCCAAAAATAAATATTATCACATTATTACATCTAATTTTTGAAATTGTGAAAACTTTTATTATTTAAAAATGATAAAATGATGAAATTTTTCATTTAATTTTGAAAAAAGACAAATAATTCAGAATATATACCGGTGTAATATCGACTTTTTCAAATTTTATAATAACTAAATTTTCTTTCTTCGATATTTTAGGGTATGAATACGATATCGGTATGCGGTTTTCACTAACCTATTTAGGGACGATTTCATCTCATTTTTATATTTAATTTTTTAGAGAATTTTGCAATTTTCTGATATTTTTTTTTTATGATTGTGGACCTGAACAGGCTAAATTAGGCCTATCGTGCTAAAGCACTCAGGGACACTTAGGAGGATGGATAGAGGGATAATTAATTGCCAATAGATGCCTTAAAAATGTATCAAAAAACGCGCTCTAGCGTCATCACTAAAAATTAGACATATTACAGGTAAAATGGATTTAATGGAGCAATAAATGCTCATTCCAATGAGGCTAAAGTTATTAAAATCAGTTCAGTCGTTTAGGAGTTACAGCAGTTTTAATAGATACGTCAAACAAAAAAAAACTAAATTTACTCGAATAAAGCTGAGCTTTAAAAAGCATATAATTTTTTGGTACATTTACTAGGTGGATTTCAGTAGAAAATCACTTTAAAAGTTTAGGATGGCGGGTACGCCCCCTGGCGTTCATCTTGCAAATTTGAAAATATTTTCCACGGTCTTTTTTTTTGGCCACTTTAGTAATAAATTTTTTTACCGCAACTCTCTACAACGGATAGTTTCCGAGAAACAGCACCCGTTCACGCCCTTACAAGCACACCACACAAAAATTGTATGTATACATATACTTATATCAGACTAACAAAATATATACCGATGTTTTTAATAGATATAATCTTTATATTGTAAAAAGTGAATTGTGAATAATGGCCCCGACCGTCAAGTGCAACAGCTTAAAATCACTTACCAGGGGCCGCGTAATTAATCGTTGGTACATGTACAAAATCACATTTAAAGTGTTATGTTATTTTATTAATTTAATAATTTATATACGTTCCTAATCTGTTTAAAAACATTCTAATTTCATTAACTTAAATGTAAAATTTCCATAAGTATTAAGAAAATGTGTTAATAGTTATGTTTGTATATGTACAATGACGCAATATACACTTGAAACAATTTACCTGCGACGCTACTGAACTTCTCGAATTGCCGCGAGTAGAATACTTGAAAACGGACGAATGCGCATCTGACCTCCAAATCATATTTAGTTAATATATATATATATATATATATATATATATATATATATATATATATATATATATATATATATATATACATATATTACCTTGTTTAAATATTTTTTGTTCGAATTAGTTCAAAATGCCTCCACAGTTTAAGCTAGCTTAAGAAAAAGTAAATTTAAAAGAGTATTAAGTAAATATACCTGCAAAGTAAATGTCATAAACGAGATAAGAGAAAAATGTTTATAAGTTTTTCATTGAATAAATCTTATAACACGGTGGGTGACCAAATGTTGACAATATTTAATCTACCACTTTCGGGGTAAAAGTAATCTTGATAACTTATAAAAAAAAGATTAGCATAAAAATTGCCGTATTTTCCAAATATAACAAAATAATACATAGAAATAGCACATGATAACATAATTAATAAAATATTTGCGTTTAAGTCGAATGAGATAAAATTTGTTAGCACAAGTAGAGACAAAGATAAACTACTTTAATTATATCTTTAGTTTGTAACTAAGCACTGCTTAAAATAAAAATGAAGATTTTACTTTTTGCAACGATTTTTGCTGTTTCCCAAGATGGTACGTAAATTCAGCGTCCGATTCTTTTCAATATTGTTTAAGAATTTTTTTTAGTGATCGCCTTGCAATGTTACAATTGTGTGTCAAAATCACCAAACGAAACATGTTTTACTCCAATGAACGTTAGTGGCATTCCATTACAAAACTGTACAAGTGCATCAGTTAATCTGTCTCAATTTCTTGATTTGAATCATGTTAGTTCCACATTCCTAGAAGAGGTGAAGCATCCCACTGGGTTTGACTGCGTTGCTTACAAAAAAAATTGTAAGTAGTTTTAGCACTGCGGTTTTGAAGAGTAAGTTGTGCACAAAATTAATTGATTCTTTTTACGTAACAGATACGATTCATAACATTACTGAGTATGGTAGAGGATGTTTTCCAAGAACAGCAACTTTTAATGCTTGCCAAATTTTACGTCATCCAAGCGGACCTGAGTCTATTAATGTAACTGAATGTTATATATGCAATCATGATAATTGTAACAGCTCCGCATCTTTTGTTAAGTCGTATAGCTTTATGTTTATGGTAGTTTTAGTTATGACTTATTTCTTTAAAGTATAATTTGTAACATATGTTTCATATTATAAATTAATGGGCTATTGATAATATGTTACTCATATTTAGGATATTAAATCAAAGACTGTTGGTTGAGCCAGATGAAAGCAAGTTTAATTCTGTGCAACTAATATACATTAGGTTTAAACATTAATAATCAGTTTATAGTAAATAACAGTAATGTGCAATATACTCTATGTATCACTTAGAAATGTTTTTATTAACATTCAGTATATCTTTGATTCATTTCTGATTTATTTATCTAAACGGCCTTCCTTGGTACACATTTACCAATAATGTTAAGGTGTAACTAGCGTTTGTTGGGAAATAATATTTTGGATACGTTATGTGAAATGTAATTTTCTGGTTGTATCCATTGAGTACTTCACAGGTAAGTTCAATTGATTTAAAATTTTTATGTAGTCCAGCAGCTCAGTAAAACAAACATTAGAATACTCGGATGCGCAGGAGCAAAACTTTATTATTTGCATCACAACTAGCTTTGAGAACCTTTTTATCAACTGGGCCCACACATTTTTTTAAAGGAGAAATACTCAAGACGGGACGCTGAAATCAATTTTTAATCATTAAAGTAAGTATTTAACATTTAATTGTAACAATATCATTATAAGACAAGTAGCTGAGATATTGTGCTATCAGAGGTAGGTTCATTTCAATTTTCTTGCGCTTACAAATAATTGTATTTTCATTTCAAATAAATCGATAGAACTGTTCATTAAGTAGTAGTTGTAGTGTAAACATCAAATACATTCACTTAACATCCTAGATATATTGCTTGTCCAAAATCGTCAGTGACATAGTGTTTCTTTCCACAAATAGTTTGTTACACAATCAATCCACACTATCCTTACGTAGGTTTATTAAAATAAGCAGTTTGTCGATTAAACTCGCCGTGGGTGTCCGTAATATGTAAAATATATGAAATATTGCTTTAATATTCACATACAATCTAAAATAACACTCAAAATCGAGAATATAGGTCATAAGACGCTATTGCGATAGGCATTTTACGTCCCAATGTTCTGGGCTATATGCTAAATGATCGTAGAACTACCCACTAGGTAAATTACTAACTCAATTTCCAATACAAAATTCGTAATATTCGTTTTAAACTTCAACACTTAATAAGTTTAAAAATGTTAGCAATGTTACATAATGTTTAAGGCGATACCTCTGAAAAGAAATTGCTTTGCTGTAGGTAGTCACATTAATTAAAAAAATGATTAAACTTAATTCATGTGTTTAAAAATAGTGCATCGTGTGAAGCAGTAACTATCGAACATGAACTTGAGCAAATTAAAGGTTTAATACTGCACAATGTAATCACGCAACTAGTAAGGGTAAAGCTAACAAAAATGTTATAAAACAGGAAAAATAGGTCTTAATACGTAAAATTCGTACGTAATCGTGAGAGCAAGGTAACGTACGGATTTATGCCATGTTCAACTCATAGTGATATTTTCAACAACCTACTATATGTATAAACAGAATAAAATTCTATACACACATTACACGGAATTACACACTATTAAAGAAAATCGTAAAAACAACAATATTTTAGGTAAGAAAGTACTAATACTTAACACAAAGTGATTTAACTTATTGATAAAATGGTTCAGTAGGGAACACCGATTTTGTGATGGTAAGATTGGATTACGTAATGTCAATGTATAATTTCTGAAGAGATCTATACGTCTATACTCCGTTTACTGAACAGAAATAATTAAACTCCTCCTCCTTGTTACAGAACAGACGTCCCTAATTCCGTTATATTCAATATCATACAGTTTAAATGTTTCATGTTCTCTCTTTTTTAGGATAAAGTAAAGTGCAATCGTATCTTATTCTAAACCTAGTATATAACCCCATTGTCCTTATAAAATGACGCCCTATTTTGACCTAACCCAAAAGTTTAAATATTTTTAAACTATGTTTGTGTTACTTTATTTTATATAATTAAAAACAATATGAAAAAAAATAGTATGTGACGAATCCATGTTTATGCCCAAGTCCACCTGTAATTTCCTAACTTTGCTTTACTGTAATGATTTGCAGTCTCTTGTACCTTCTTTAATATGTTCTTCCGTCATGTTTTACAAGTAAAAAATATTTTGAAACTTCTGCTGTATGTTAAAGTGCCAATACTAAAAACATGACGCGTTGTAATTTAGTCTTCACAAAGTGACATTTCAATTTATGGTTTTTAAATTTCTCGGTTTTTATAATTTTGTTGGTGTAAAACTAATCGCTGCTTACATTGACCAAAATTTAGTGGGAGGAGCTTAACTATTTCTGTTGGGTAAACAGATTTAGTAGATAATAACTTGAAAGAATTCCAAAGCCACCTGCTAATATAAAAATGTCGATAATACAGTTTAAGCATTGTCAATCATATCGATTTAATTTTTACACTTATTTCGATTTATATCAAGAAACTGTATAAAGAAAAGTTATGTGAAATTAAATTTTCTTTCAAAATTGTCTACACACTTTCTTATTTTCATTATTAAGACATTGACAAAATTTGAACTAACACTTAACAAATCAAAATCACGATTTGGAGTGAGAGTAAAATTACGTTCAAGCTTTATGACACGACAAGTACTTTTCTCTGAAGAAGCAAGGTTTAAGTCTAATGGTACAGTAAGTGCGAAAAATTGTCGATGGTGGAGCGATGTTAATCCCAATTTCCATGTCCAAACCAGAGATTTACAAAGGCAGAATTGCTGGACCACCCTTTTTTTCGAAATAACATGAATAGAGAAAGATATCTAGTTTTTAAATAATCAGTTATCTGACATTCTTGGTGAACTACCTCTAAATGAACGAGGAAAAATATAGAACCAACAGAATGGAGCACCATGCCACTGTAACAGAGCTATTTTCTCCTCCACACTTTTAACGGTAAGGTGATTGAGAGGTACATAGAGTTTCTTTGGCCTCCAAGGTCGCCGGACATTACCCGGGCCACTACTTAAAAGAAAAGTTATACCGTCAGGGAAATTTCAACTCTTTGCAAGTCATACAGAGCTTTTCATCAAGAATAATTCTATTGTGAAATGTAAGCTAAACTTTTCACCACTTGTATAACACTTTTGGGACGCACCGTATATATATATATATATATATATATATATATATATATATATATATATATAATAGTTTCATACGATACAGTTTTCGAACCTACCTTTGTTGATAACCATGACCCGTCAGGTGAGTAGATATAATTTGTAATTACTGCTTGATTGTCTAGAAGTATGTGCCACTCCTGTTTATTAAACACCACACCATAATTTTAGACTCCACCACGACTCACGACTTGTTTAAAATCGGATTGAGGGACAGATCGAGACGACTTTTCTTATAAAATACTGCACATTATCAATTAAAGTATTGCGACATTCACTTGAATTTATAACACTCACAATCTTCGAATTTTCTACAGCTTGACGTAATATGTTTTCCATTACACATGACATTGGTTTCACATGTACTCGATCTCCATTTATATCTCACGTTTCCCTCTATTGGTCATTCAAGGTTAATAACGTGCCTTCGCCAACAACACCTTTCAAAGTACACAACGCGACCTCGGCAACCACACCGCTTCAAGATCCTGTCTCATCACACACATCAACGTTATTTCACCTTCTGTTCCACTTCATTGCACACTCACAACGAAGTCGTCAACTAATTCAACGCAACAGGGTTACCTATCCACATGCCTGTACAAGGTCACACCTACTTTAAAAGGAGAGATGACTACACACATATACCAACGTGTCATTTCCAACTGCATCAATATGTCAAACACGCCGTTACAAGACTATTGGGAATCTAGTGAGCGCTACCAACCATGGTCTTTGTATAATCTTGGTCCGCGGTGAACATGTGGACTAATGCCTAACTGGTCATAGTTTGAAAAAGAACAGAAGCACTAAGGAATACACAGAGAGTCTCTAAAAGGTTTGTACAAATTACTAGGACAAATTTTTGAGACTAAAATGTGAGGATTTAGCTCAATTTACCTTATTCCAAAGTTGATGGTTTGCGAAATACAGGGTGTCAAAGTTATTATTTTTTTAAACTATTTTTCAAATATCTATCTTAGTAATAACAGGATTTGCATGAAAGTTGGCACCTAGAGGTTTTCTGTAATGAGAAATCCAAATTTAGTCATAGTTATTATATATCTTCCAGAGGACGCCACCAGCAGGCCTCTGTCTACATTTAATGTTCCATAACTTTTTTATGACTCGGTATATAAAATTTCTAGTCTGAAATTCTTATTCCCTGATATGTTCTCTTCAAAAAAGGTATACCTCATAAATGACGTTACGAGTAATCGTTTCTGTAATAATCGAATTTAAATGTTTCATTGCGTACCAAAATTCATCATAGCAACGACTAAATATTATTAAATATTGTCATTAGTTACAAAAGAGTATTGTCAAACAATTCAGTCTGACAAATATTTATTAAATTTTTAATTTCCGTCTTCAATTGTTCGCTATCGCCGTACCCTACACTAACACATAAATGACCGATATGATATTGGTTTGTGGTTATTGCCAAGGAAATGGTCGGGAATCGGTCAGAGTGTACCAAGAAATAGACGCGTTCCAAACCATCATTTGCCGCTGTTGAAGGGCGTCTTCGAGCAACGGGTGGTTTGCTCATGGTACGGTTGTTTATGGACGGAATCGTAATATTAGAACAGCAGATGTTGAGGAAGAAATTTTAGAACGAGTTGAAAAAGATCCGAGTCTGAGCACCAGACAAATTGGTTTGAAATTTGGCGTTTATAAGGATACGGTTAACAACAGAACTTTAATAGTAAATATTTTACGGTTAGGTGCAAAGATGACGGATAGGGTTCAGTTTAATTTTCTCCGTAGAATTAATCTTTGTATACATAAAAACGGGACTCACTTTCAACATTTACTTAGTGTTTAATTGGACAATTTATAATTTAATAAAAGTTGATATTCCTCTTGTTTTTTGCCAGTTCATTCTTACATTCTTATGTTATTTTGTTGTTGTGTAAAGTTCTGTTATTGTTGGCCTGTTGGTTCTTTAACACGCTCCAAACTTCTTGGACTAGTCCTAGGCCTGGATAAAGTGTGAAGAAGGGCTATGATGAACTTTAGTACACAATGAAACATTTAAATTCGATTATCACTGAAATGGCTGCTCGAAGCGACATCTACAAGAAGAAAATATATCAGGGAATAAGAATTTATGGCTAGAAATTTGATATACCGAGGCAGATAATAATAACTTTGACACCCTGTATTTCGTAATTCTTGGACTAAGGTACATTGGGCTAGATCCTCATATTTTGGTCTCAGGAATTTGTCCTAGTATTTTGTACAGAGCTTTTGGAGATATGAAGATGTGCAGTCGAATTTGGAACTGTTTGCTAACTTGGATAAACGGATTCGATACTTCCAGTATCATGTCTTCAGGGGTAACTTATGTTATTATTCACTCTCGTTATCATCTTGTTGGCCATATGTATCTATGCTATGAATATTATAAAGGATCGCAACCAAGTGACTACCGAATCATTGACCACCATACAGTAGATTGTACTCCCACGGTACCTCAGACGGAAATACTGTAACCTAATAAGTTTTCGACGCCTAAACTTCTTAAAAGACGCCCTTTAGCTAACGTGTACAACGATCAACCTCTTTGTCTTTCAAAATAAAAATTTATCGAAATCCCAGCGACACACCGTAGCTAAATTCTTTTAAATCTGCCTACTTATGTTTTCTTGGGCAATCTTAATAAAAAGTAACCATTTTCCGTGGCGTAAATTTCAATTCTACTAACTATAATTATTGAATAAATACAAATAATAGGAATAACCATTACTTACAGAAAATAATAAACTCCCCTAATTTACAGATATTTGTATGAGATAGCATGCCTAAAATACTATGGCAGAATGAATCTGGAATTATTGACTTAGATAGCTAAAGCGGGACCGGTACGCATTGACTTTGCTACAAAAAGCGAAGTAAAAATGTATGGTATTACGATAATTCCGGAAATCTTCGACCACAAATCTAAGTGATTAATTACTTTCGGGGATATAAAACATATTGTAATTATAACCAAGGTCAAGAATTTAATACAATTCTTTTCGGGCACTTACAACTACAGTTTTTATATAAATAATCCATACAACCTCAAATTTTGTCAGTTATGCCAATAACATTCAGTTTAGAAGGTGTTGCTAACACAGCTAGCTATAACTTCTATCCACTAATAGCGCTAGATTTGGAAAATAATAGGTTTTTGGATTGGATGGATTTTACGGCTGCAACATCATTAGAAACATTTATGCAGGCAATCATAGATTTTATTTTATAACAAATCCATCTCATTTGCAAGTGATTAATATTCCACACGGTGCATGAGTTAGATGAAATTAGCGATTGTACTAAAGAAGATAGCATTGGTCGCATGATAGGGTTTGACCCCAAGATATTAGAACCAAATATTTGCATACGTCTGCGTTAGGCATCCAAATACTTAAACACACTAATCTACACGTAGAGTACATTATAAAAGGATCTTAACGAAATGTGAAAGCTGCAAAAGTATTATATGAGATTGATGTTTTAGTTCCACCAGGTTATCGTTTAGATAAAACTCTAAGCAATACTCAATATTTAAAAGTAAACACCGACATAATTAGTAATATAACCATCAACTTGACTAATCAAAAGGGTGAATCAATAGATTTTGGTGAAGGTGAACCACTCACAGTACGCTTAGAATTGAAAATCGTGGGTCTGGGAATTAATGAAGGACCAATTCCGTCTTTCACATTCAAATTCATATAAAAGACCATCCCTACAGTAAGCCGTTAAGTAGTCATCAACTTTCATTACGGTTAACGTTTAGAGAATTACTTAGCTGTTAACAAACAGATCCATTAAAAAACACTGCTATTAAACGCATCTATAAAGTGTGCACATTACAATAATCTTTCCGTTTTTGGTCCGAGAAACTCTTAAAGGACGTGAAATATGACAATTTGACAAAAGCTTATTCTCAATTGCTATCACCTAATCAAATTTTTATTGTTTCACATTATTATTCCTTATCTACATACTACGATGAGAAGCAAACCATTGCACAGTACGCTTAAATACTACAACGTAACTTAATTGAATTTAATTTCGTCCTTAAATGTTCGTACAATGAAAGTGTTTCAGTTGCAGCAGTATTTCTACGTACCCAATTCATAATGTACTAGAGATAATTCGATTAGGGAAAAAAATTTACAGTCAAACGCTATCAAATTTGAAGAAATTGTTGGTAGTGCAATTGTATTTGAAGGTTCTAGACTACAAAGTAAAGAACTGATGAATCAATCAAGTTCAGTAACCAGTTCTCAGTATGAACCGACAAGTAAGGTGTTCTCACACAATCGATCTCGTTTGAATGATAGAAAACTTAACTTTTCAAATCAGTGTGCTCCTTCTGGTTTCCGTCATAATTCAAATTCTAGAAAGACAAAACTAGGTTACCGGGCCCAAGGCCTCGAAAATTTGTGTTTTAACTGTGGAAAAGCTTACCACAAATCAAATAAATGCCACAATGAAATACGTGCTCTTCATTTCAATGCACGTGTAACAGAGGCCATGTTTCAAAAGTTTGCATTTCAACCCTTTTCAATAAGAAAACTGAGAGCCAATTATGTCAAATAACAAATGTTAAGTGTTAACAACTTTGAGCCGGTAATAGTCGAAAACACAAGTATATTCCACCTTTTTTGAGTAACCAGTTGTCCAGGAAAATACATACATCACCGTTTACATTAACAATAAACCCCAGAGAAAGTGCACGTTTTTCAATTCTACCAGAAGATAAACTTAATAATAATAATAATGATAATAATAATGTTAATAATAATGATAATAATAATGATAATAATAATAATAATAATAATAATAATAATAATAATAATAATAATAATAATAATAATGTCTTCAAATTACACCTAACCATACCTACCGATCAAGACACTACAACCTACGACATACGTAATATAACCCAAATCATTATAAACGCTGCAAATATTGCAATACAAAAACGGAAGGTGCAGTTGCTAAACGTAGAGTTCCATGGTGGAACAGTATTGTTCAGGAAGCAGTAAAAGCTAAAAAGCGGGCATTTAACGCTTTTCGAAGACATCCTACTATGGAACATCTCGTATTGTTCAAAAAAGCCAGAGCTGTAGCTAGAAAAATTATTCTCCAGAGCAAAAGGGATTCATGGAACAACTACGTCTCAACCATGACCTGTGAAAGCCCGAACACAGAAGTCTGGAAAAAATTAAAGCAATATCAGGCAGAAATACTCCTAAATATATAAAGTTACAAGCTGAAGGCTCCATAGTTAACGACAGTAGTACTATAACTGAATTGCTTGTAGATGAGTTTCAAAAATCCAATAGCTCTACAAACTACGATGTACTCTTCTTACGAACTAAACATGAACGAGAAATTGCATTAGATTTGAATACTACACAATCGTTTGAATACAATGCTCCTTTCACATTGATGGAACTTGGTAATGCTCTGAAATGCAATAAATCATCTTCCCCTGGTGCAGACCTAATTACTTACGAAATGTTACAAAATCTAACCGATGCATTCAAAACATATCTCCTCGCATCTTTCAACAGAATCTGGGCTATATGTGAATATCCCTCCTCCTGGAAAGAGGCAATAGTCATCCCGATCTTGAAGAGCAAGAAAAATCCCTACCTCACCACGAGCTACAGGCCAATTAGTCTAACGTCTTGTATGGCAAAAGTATTTGAGCGCATGGTTAGTCGCAGACTAATGTGGCTTCTCGAAAAAGATGAACTGTTAATCCATTGCCAAATGGGATTTAGGAAACACAGATCAACAACAGATCATTTGGTACACCTGCAGGATGCTGTGCTCAAAGCTTTTTCACGTAGACACCACGCAGTAGCCGTCTTTTTCGATGTAGAAAAAGCGTTCGACATGACCTGGAGACACGTCGTACTACAGAAACTACATGAGTGGAGTTTCAAAGGCAACCTGCCAAAGGTTATATCATCGTTTCTTGAAGCACGACATATACGAGTTCGAATAGGTAACACCCTTTCTTCCTCGAGAGCCCTAGAGAATGGTATACCTCAGGGTTCTACATTGAGTGTAGCTCTATTTGCTATTGCAATTAATTCCTTAACGTCGAATATCTCACCCGACATCAATAAATACATGTACGTGGACGACCTAGCTATCCTTTTCTCTGCCCCCACAATGGGTGAAATAAATAGAAAATTGCAACAGGCGATAGATCATATATGTCTGAACGCAAACGGGGTAGGGTTCAAACTATCACCTGAGAAATCCTACTGTATGCACTTTTGCAAATTGAGGAAGCCGGATTTTGGTCCACTTCTCACATTAAAGAATAAAAGCATCTTATGCATAAGCAGCTCCATGTTCTTAGGGCTCATACTAGACTCCACCCTTACCTGGAATAATCACATCACTGACTTAATTAAGCGCTGTAAAACGTCACTTAATATCATCAGAGCTTTAGCTGGCTCTGCATGGGGAGCAGATCCAGAAGTCCTTCTGAGGGTCTATAAATTATTGGTGCTATCTAAAATCGACTACGGGTGTGAAGCATACTCATCTGCATCTCCAAGTGTGTTAAAGCCCTTGGAAACAATACAAAACTCCTCTATCAGGTTCTCCATGGGTGCATTCTACACAAGCCCTAGTGAAAGCCTATGTTGTGAATCCGGCATGCTTCCCATATCGATACACCGTAAGTACAGACTTCTAGCATATGGGTGTAAAATAAAATCCTAAAGAAGTCACCCTAACTACAGTATCCTGTTTCCTAAGGGCAACACTCTGGAAACCTGGCGAAGATTGCACAAACCAACATGGTACCATATAATGTCTGGACTACAATTTGTGCAACAAAGCCTCCCACACATGCTACCGATAGGACCCATGGAAACTCAACCATGGCTACTTCCTCCTATAAAGATACTTACCGATCTATCCCGGCACAAAAAATACAACACATTACCATCAATATATCTAAAAGAATTTAAAGAAATACTCCGCAGATATCGTAATTACGAGATATTATACATAGATGGATGTAAATCTAACGCAGGTGAAGGAAGTGCATTCTGCACAAAGGACGACGCTCATACATGGTCCATGCCAGAGTATACATCCGTATATACAGCCGAACTATATGCTATCTGGCAAGCATTACGTTACTGTGAGATATTGCCTCAAACAACTAAACTTATGATTGTGACTGATTCCTATAGCTCTCTCATCGGACTTCAAGACCCATACACAAAAAATCCACTAGCTCAAGCAGTACTATCCACCATCAAGCACCTTACCGATGTAGGTCACACATTACTATTCCTATGGGTCCCAAGCCACATTAACATTGAGGGAAACGAAAAAGCAGACAAATCAGCGCGCCACGCCGCTGAGGAAGGACTCAACGAGGCAGTGGGAAAGGTTAACATTGCCAATCAAACAAACGTAGCTACACATTTACGAGACAAACTAAAATCGGCCTGGCAACAACAGTGGACAAGGTCCAGAAGTCAATTAAGACGTATTCAGCCGACCATAGAGAAATGGAAAGCACCTTCACCTATCTCAAGGAAAGAATTAGTAATCTTACACAGAATAAGAATTGGACATACTGCATTAACCCACAAATATCTACTTACTAATGACCAACCACCAGAATGTTTACACTGTAGTACACCGTTAACCATTCAACATTTAATCTGCCACTGCCCAAGATTTACTGCCACGCGTAACCTATACGCTATATCAAAAACGCTAAATAACAATCTGAAAAACGGCGAGACTGTCCGAAACTTGATACAATACCTGAAAGCAATCGACACTTATCATAAAATATAACCGTAGAAAACACTGTTAATGCGCTAAAGACCAATGCAGTCGAAGCGCTATAGCTATATAAAAAAAATAATAATAATAATAATAATAATAATAACAAACTTTCGGGTATACAGAACGCCCCACAATAACTAGACCTGTCAGAATACGAGCGCACGAGATACTCGATAAATATCAAATAAATCTACCTACACTTTCAAAATCTAATAATTTGGAAGTACCACCGTGGAAAATTAGATTAACTATTGTCATAAATGTTGATAACCCTTCAAATACATTTAATATAAACCAGTTTTCCAATAAAATGGTAATATATACGCTAGGAACCAAAACTGAGAAATGTGTTGGTAGTGCAATCTATCTAGAATGTGTAATATCAGACACTACTATACTATTATACTGCAATGTACCTTATCATAAATAAATCCAAAATAGCCATTCAACGCCTTACGAATAGACACATATCCTTTGGCCCAATTGATCCTCTCACTGCTGCAAGAAATACTTAAATCCCCGAAGGTTGTTACTTTTATGATAGTGACTGATTAGTGATTACAGTCAACTAAATAGTATGCGGGTAGCTTACGAAGCTGCAACAAGTGCAGCCGAAATGGAAGTTGAAATAGAAGCAAAGCTAAATACCTATGAAGAGACCGCGAAACAACTAATTGCTGTAGTTACTAAATCTTGGAAAAGAGAATAGGACGAATCACGCACATTTCTTAGACAAGTAAAACAGTCGGTATTGCCTTGGAACACCCTTAAAAATGCTACAAGAGAGGATCTGGTAACGTTAACCAGACTACGCATAGGACACACTAAAATTACATCTGAATATTGTCTTACGGGAAGTGATCCACCCAGATGTAACGAATGTAGTGTGCCTACAACAGTAAGTCACTTACTGATAGAATGTCCGTTGCCTAACAATGAACGTCAACGTAATGGCCTTAAGTAAAGTGTCAGAGATATACTCAGCAATGACCCGGAAGAAGTAAGAAAATTAATGGCGTACCTTAGAAACGCAAACCTGTTAAGACAAATATAGAGCAACGTAGGAAGCGCCAATGATCTTAGATGTCGACGCGTGGTACGTATCTTGCAGAACCTTTATGGACTAGTCATCTGATCATTGACCTTGTCAAACAATTACCCAGTCGATTTATGCTACTAGGTGACTTCAATGCATATAACCGTATATACTGGAAGAAATTATAGAGGCGGTTAATCTGATCAGGGGCAAATGCCTTTTTTAATGCACGAAGCAACAATTTTTCTATCTACTCCTGGTCCTGACTCTATTCACTACGAATTTATTAAAATAATTTATTATTAAAGAATTGTTGACCGAAGTAAAACTTCACATATTAGTGATATTTAATAAAGCATGGAAAGAGGGCCAATTGAAATGTGGAAAAAATCTATATTATCCCGTGTTTGAAAGTAAATGAAGACCCCCTACTTGTGGATAATTATAGGCCTATTTATCTGACGCCGTGTCTCTGCAAACTACTGGAAAAGATAGTTAATGCACGCTTGATGTGGATTTTAGAACGGAACGGCCTACTATCGAAGTATCAAATGGGTGCCAGGCGTTCAAGATCTACAACTGGCTGCTTAGTGCAACTCAAGTCAGACTTTCTAAATTGTTTTGCTGCAAGGCACCATATGTTCGCAATATTTTTTGACATTGAAAAGGCTTTTGACTGGACGAACGGATGTCAAATCCTACTTGAACTTCAACGTATGAGAATTAAAGAACCTTTATTTCAGTTTACAAAAAACTTTTTGACAAATAGAACATTTCGAGTACGAGTTAATAATACTCTATCCTAGGAGCAAGTGCAGCCAAACGAAATTTCATAAGGTTCAACACTCAGTGTAACTTCATTTACAATCGTAATGAATAAGTCGGTAGAGTGCCTGTCCTAAGATATCGGTAAAACTATATACGTTGATGACTTAGTCGTATATAAGTCAGACCTACTTCATCCTTTGCAAAACTAAATTAATCGACTCGTGAGAACGGCTAATGAAATGGGTCTTACATTATTTTCGATGAAATCGCATGCAGTTCATATATTATTTTTTTATTATACCCTAGAGGTTAGGAACGAAGTACTTTTTTAGGAGTTCTGTTTTTTAAAAAACTGTATTGGGAAAAACATATAGAACACTTGACCACAAGAATAAACATGACCATTAATACCCTTAAATACCTATCCCATATATCGTGGGGTGCTAAGAAAGAAGCCCCTCTTAGGATATACCAGTCCGCAATCCTATCAAAGCTCAGTTACGGTGGAGTAGTTTTGAC
Organism: Vesta saturnalis; assembly: GCA_036346205.1. NCBI lineage: Eukaryota > Metazoa > Arthropoda > Insecta > Coleoptera > Lampyridae > Vesta > Vesta saturnalis. The sequence continues at coordinate 26,998 of JARFJB010000393.1, forward strand.
GAATGCCAGAAAGTCACACATTCTAAATCTGAACAGGATTCACTGTGCAAGACTAAGGTTATGTAACGAAGCCTTTCGAACATCAAGATTAGGCGACATTTTCTTCGAATCTAATACTACTCCCCTCCAATACACCCTTAGTGCTGCTCTTAGAACTAGTGGCCAACCAAATCATCCTATCTATAATTCCTTCATTAATTGTCATGACATTGACTAGTATACTAATAGGTCTGCCATGCGCCCAGTGGGAATAAGAGCTATCGACATAAGCAAAGACATTGGACTGGACTATCCATTTCAAGTGTATTCCCATGATGCATGCGAAATACCACCATGGGTAATTAGTAATCCGAGCATCCACATATATAGTTGCGTTCGCGATGAAACTAGAACTGTTATAGAAGTAACCAAAAATCATTTGCCAGAACGTTAGCTGAACACGATTATTACACTATAATATTCATCGATGGCTCTAAATGCAAAACAGGAGTAGTAAGTGCTATTTATGTAAAAAGTAAGGCGTATAGCTGGTCCATGTCTAACTATTCGAGCGTGTTTACTGCGGAATTGTATTGCCCCATTTATATTCAGCCACTGCCGCTGCTACTCGCGCTGTCCGCTGTTCTACACAAAAATACTTTTGCGGTAACATCGACGCGAGTATGTGTTCACATGCAGCCATTTTAATTTTAACTTCTGTTCAACTCACAGCAATGGGGGACGTAGAAATTGTTGCGGACACAGCGCTATGTTTTCTCAGTTTGTATAACTATGTAACTGTTTTGAAAAAAAATCGAATAAAAAAAAGATGTCGTCGCCAAAGAAGGTGGTGGATCATCGTAATAGAACGACGTAAGTAGTAGAAAGTCCTGTACACTGTGTATATCAAAGTGTATTATTTTTATGTATGGATAATCTTTTCAAGGAGTTGACTAGTGAGGATTCTGGCGAGTTTTATAACTTTTGCAGAATGTCACCTAGTGATTTCCAATTTTTGCTAAATAAAATTGAACCTATGATAAAGAAAAGACCAAACTAGATTACGAATTCCCATACCTCCAAAAATACGTTTGGCAATAACTTTACGATATTTAGCAACAGGGGATAGTTATCGAAGTCTCCACTACTTATTCAAAGTTTCCACACCAGCTATTTCGAAGTATGCAACTCTGTTCTGAAGGATCAAATTAAGGTAAGTAATAAAAATAGGAGTCTAATTTCAAATTATGTATTTATTGGGCCTTATGATGTATCACCTCTGCTTATTTTAACAACACTGTTAAGTTTCTTTTGCTATGTTGTAAAGTATATCAAAACCGTTAAAATAAACAGAGGTGATACATCTTAGGGCCAATTGTCTAAAACACAACAGTAATCAACAAATAAATGAATAAGAACTCTTACATTTGGGTAGAACTCCAGTATGCTGATGAAATGATATCCATTTTTTGGTTTTAAGGTGTATCATTTCTTTCCGGAATTCTGATCTGTGGTTGCATGACATAAAGTTGAGGTTCTGGAGATTGTGGAGTGTCATGCATTGCAGTCTGTCCTAATAAATTTGGTAATCGGAATATTGTGATTGCGATTAATGAGACGAGTAGACACTTGATGGTCGTTCAGCAGGACAAAGGATTTTCTAAAAGCAACCCATCTATTTGGTACATAACTTTAGGTCGCATTGACTCCGGATATTTTCGTAATCTTTTTGCCAAAAGTTTCGCATATATATCGCACTCATCTTCATCATTTACATACCTTCTTTTTTCTCTTAGTACATGGTTCAGAGTATCCAAACTTTGAGATATTTTATTTTGTGCTTCATCTGTATTGAGGCTTGCTTTTTTACTAGTCTTGATTGGTTTGGTGTGTGATCGCGGTGAGACTAAGTCAAGTCTGAAAAGAAACGTATATTATTAGTAATTTTTAATGTTGTATATTATATTTAATATATTTTTCATTTTATTGTTCTATATATTCTTCATATTTAATGTTTTCTTGGTTTCAGTTACCACAAACACCAGATGAATGGTTACTCATAGAAGTAGGATTTAGAAATAAGTTTCCACGATGCGTAGGAGCTATAGATGGGAAGCACAACGTAATTAATTGCCCAGCACACAGTAGCTCAAAATATTATAACTTTAAGGATACACATGGCATCGTGCTAATGGCTTCAGTTGATAGTGAATACCGTTTTATTTTTGTGACATCGGTGGCCAGCGGCGCATTAGTAATGGGGGAATTTTTCAAACATTGTTTACTTTGGCAAAAAATTGACACAAATACCATTAATTTGCCATCAGATGTCCCATTACCCGGACGAGAAACAAATGTGCCCTATATATTTCTTGGGGATGGAGCATTTGTATTACATAAACACATAATGAAACCTTTTCCAGGTAATCATAATATTGGCACAATGGAACGTACTTTCAATTACAAACTTTCAAGTTCTCGTGTCATTATTGAAAATGTGTTCAGTGTTTTAACTACAGTTTTTCGAATTTTTAAAAAACCAATCGAAATTGACATAGAAAATGTACCTCTAGTAACTATGACCTGTATTTTGTTACATAATTCTTTATGAAATAGTAACTCTTCTCGAAACATGTACCCCCCCCCCCCCAGGAACTCTTGATTCTATAGTTGACGGAGAGGATTGCTCTTGGAGACAAATACAAAACAACCCATAAACTTCAGCGATTATGCCAATACCACATGTGGCAAGATGCTCACCAACAAATATTTGCGAAATTCGAACTGAATTTGGTCATTATTTCCATGATTTAAATAATATAGATATTTAATAATTACTTAATAAATAATTGTAACAAAAATAAGTGTTTTAAATATATGAATGAACTTACCCTGTCTTCCGTGTTTGAGTTCCCTCAACGTCATAAATTGATCCCAAAAAGCTCTCCATAATTTCAAAAGCAAACCATATTGGCTGGAACACATCGCCAGCACCTGCCCCAGAACGAATAGAAACTTTTTTTTTTCTTTAATAGAGGTCGAAACGTGGCCATGAGGGATTTCTTCTTCGATATCAAGTCTCCTATTGGAGTATTAATCCAAGTTATTGCTGATGCGATTCCACCCATCGTGTACTTTATGTTTCAACTTATGATTTTTATCCGATGGATCCCACATCGCTCGCTCACATGCGTAAAATTCCAGGAACTTCATTATTTTCTCATTACTCCATTCCGGCGACGACGTAGACTGTAACATTACAAAGACCTACAGAGTAGCTGTGTTGCATCAAAATATCAAAATAGTAAATAAAACCACAACAGGCTGTCACAAAACAACCGCGCTCGATGACCGGCAGCAAGGGTGAGAGACGGGTGAATATAAACACTCACTCGCGCTTGCGCTGCCAGTCCTTTGACTTCCGCACGAAAAACCGCCAACTGAGGGAGCGTAGGACAATGGCAACAACATGAGCAGCGGCAGCGCAAGGGACGTATTTACATTCCCACGCTACCCACTTCCCTGCTCACTTCCCTGTACAATTGGGCTGAGTGTAAACGTGGTATAAGCAATACTACAAGCTCTGTATTATTGTGACTTATATAGAGAAAGTAAGTTTTTAATCTGTAGCGACTCTCTAAGATCGTTAATAGCGCTAGAAAACACTTAGTCAACAGGCACTCTAATTAAAAAAAATCTGGCATGGTTAGAAAAGTCAGGTAAAAAGATATGTATTACTTGGTGTCCCTCACACTGCGAAATATTGGGAAACTAACATGCAGATGTTGCGGCACGTGAGGCCGCACGCAGTAAGAAATCAACATTTTTCAAGTTCGCCTTGAAGATGTAAAATTGACAATAAAAAAGAAAATTGTAAATTACGCGTTTAACAATTGGGTCAACAACTCTGCTTTTTCAAAAATTAAAACAGACCGTACGATATGGACATTTCCAGAAACTGTTACTCGAAGAGAGCAACTAGCAATCACGGTTACGTATAGGGCATACTAATATTACCTCAACATATTTGCTTTTAAGTCAAGAAAACTCATTCTGCACTTAATGTAATGAATTGCTTATTGTGTCCCATATATTAATAAAATGTAAACTTTACACTAGACAGAGAATTCAAAATAAATTAGGTGACACCATAAAGCAATATTTAAAAAATGAGGTACACAGCATCCACAACTTAATTAAGTTCTTAAATGAAACCAGTTTACCAAGAAAAATTTGAACTGATCAGTGCACTAATGTTAAAATTTACGCTTATATTCGCTATATACTGTTAAGTGTGCAAATGATCTAGTTCTCGAAGCATCTAACCAAAAAAAAAAAAAATAATAATGGCTTTTATTGAAAACGAAAGCATAGTTAAATATCTATAAGAAATACAAATTAAACTTCCGTATGTATTGGGAAAAGTTCAGAAGTTATAACAGCTAATAACTTCTTATCTTACACTTACCCCAAGTGTAAATTCTTACATGAAGAAAACATAACTAGCGACAAACATACTGCAGAAATAAGTTAAAAGTGGATAAATAATTTCTAAGTGATTATATTTAGCAAACCGAATGGAATCAACTTATATCGTCGTGTAATGGTACCTATATACCTTGCATTTGATTTGAAAGAAATACGTGACGTAATTCTTGCTTAAAGCGGTTTGGGGACAGGGATTTTATTTTACTAGGCAATTCATTATAAATTTTAGAAATATTGTAGGAATAAGATTTTTCATATGTAGCAGTGCGGTGCAAACGAGGTGTGATAACATTTGTATGCCCAATGTTTAATGAATGCGCCTTGTACCTAAATTTAATTTTATTATATAGATACGGTGACGATTTCGTAATTATCACATTGCGAAATAAGCATGTACAGTGCAGTATCCGCCAATTATTCATATTTAACCAATTCAGTTGTTTCAATGTATGCGATACTCTGTCATACTTTTTGATACCAAAGATGAAACGCAAACAGGAATTTTGCATACGATGAACGCTTTTGCGCTCAGGAGTGTTAAGGCATGGACCATAAACTGAATTACAATTATTATTAAACCGAGAAAGAACTAGTGCATCGCAAAGTATTGACCTAATCTTTGTATTTAGAACAAATCTGGAATTCAAATAGTTTTTAAATTTAAAAGAGACTTCTGTAAAATTTCTGAAACATTTTTTTTTAATTAAAAATTTGTATCTAGAACTAGGCAAAATGACATAACTTTTGCTAATGTTAATCTTAAGGCCGTCCTATTCGGATATCCGAACTGTATTGTCAATATTATCGGTTTTTCGTTTACATTAGAAAGTGTTATATGCACAAAAGATGGTCGTAGCAAAAATAAAGGGTGTGCCGTAACAATAAATAGGAATTAGGCCGAAAGCTCAGTTGGTCGGTTAGACACTTCGATGCGTGATCGTGTGGCTGGCGTAGATACACAAGAAGTGTTAAAACGGCGCCACTTGATTTATGTTTATATGGCCCTTACACCAAGAAGAGGGCTACGACGCAGGAAGAGGTACAATACAGTTAAAATAATGTTGGACACAGTCCAAGAAGGGAATGAGTCCGGCTAGGAATTTACACCTAAACCGCAGTGATAAAGAAACAACTACTGATAGTTTAACCCAATTCAGTTTAATTTGCAGATATATTCATACCCCAAATCGGTGTTTTAATTAAAACTATATACAATATCATTAACAACACAATCTTTTTATAGGCTCAATACATTGATAGATAATTGTAACAATTTATAAATACCAACACACTCATTATCGCAAGTTTGGATAGCTGTATGCTATTATTACACAATATTACACAATACGCAGATAGAACGGTGTTACGCCGGGTTTGGGCGGCCGCAGTCATCTTTCATTTACTCCAGTGGGAAGAAAGGCCATCGCCTTAATTCTACCACCGCCCGGAAGGTCCATTTATACAGCTTAACGGGTTCATCCCTGACTCTTATAAATGGTCCTTCCCTAAGCATATATTACACTTAGTAACACAAATACGCCTAATTATTATTGAGGCAAAATAAACAATAAAAACACGAGGCGCCGGAAACCTGCAGATAACATCTATACCAGACGCCGTTTATAGATCGCCCGAGCGATCCTCCAGTCTTATGAAAACGTTGCGCGTTCACGTCCGGGAATATCTTGTTCAACTGCACCCAACGTGACCGACCGCTTCAATATCCGATCTAAATTTGTTATAAATCATCCGCGTAATAATGTTTTAACTATACTTCTTAAGTCGAAATCCCTGGGCCCGCATCCATCTTAACGGAGAAATGCTGCTTTAAGGAGTAAAAACTGTAAAAGCTGTAAAACGAGTTAGTTTTCCCGTGACATATCATTACCACAAAACCAAGGTCACAAACCCCGCTTGTCTGTTCCACAATTACAAGACCATCCGTGCGACCTAACGTGCTTTCCTGTTCCACAATTACAATAACATCCGTGTGACCTGGTTGCCACTCTTACCCACTTGTATGCTTTTTTGCTCACCCTCACTTTTTACCAAAAGAAAAGAAAACGATATGTTAATATATTTAATGAATGTAGAAACATGTACAAATGTATTACTCAGATATATGATTTTCTTTAGGAATAAAACATTTTGATTTAGTACAAGTGCAGAAGGTCCTCTCCACTTCCGTTTCAGTACATCTGCGCGGACGTGGTGCGAGGAGCTCAGCATACGTGCAATGTGGTGCCCATCGTAGATGTTCCTGTAACGGATTGACATCTGGCTGCCATCGGTTTATTCTAACCCCACACATGAAACATTCAACCGTATCGTCTGAAGATGTGGAAATGAATCCTGCTGCAGCAAGCGATGAGGGTGAGTGAACTCCAGACCATGTCCGATACGTTAGTAATCGTTTATCGAAACAGTTGTAATACTGAGGATAATAAAAGTTTGGGTCGCACATGTTAACATCAGCGAAAACAGTATGATACTGATAGGAACTAATGTATTCTATACAATATATACAATATATACAACACATATACAACATATATACAATATGTACAATATATACAATAGATAAAATAGATACAGTAAAAAAAGACTACTCGGCTACGTAGCACACCTCATCACACAGTATACATGAGTCATCATCGTACACATCGTATAACTGTGTGAGAGGCGCCCTACACGACGAGCACCAATAATATTCGTGCGACAGGTGGTATCGCGCAGTCCAGCGCTCCATATGCATATGATGGTCCACTACGCGGTAATCTCCTGGTTTCAATCGGGCGAAACAGCAATGACACAAATTCATGAAGTCCACCAGATGGTATCGAACATATATTGATACAATGTGGGCATATGCTGTTACACAGCTTGCCGAAAAGTGCTCGCGTATTACCTTGCTCAATTCGGTATACCACGCTGAATTCCACTGAACCAGTTCATAATTATTTCGTAGCACTTTGGTTATGGAAGCCGGTAGTATTCCTTCCTTTTCAAAATTTACCCAGTTCGGAATTAATTTACATGTCCGTCGCGTACTAATTTGAAATAGGGTTTGTGGTTGGTACATTGTAGGAGTCTTCCAATCGTCTTGCACTGGAGTAACTGACATAGTGAAGATCGGTAACTATAGTATATGTAAAAAACCCCTTCCTTTAAGTATACGAATAATACTGAGTGGGGGTATGTAACCTTGTGTAGTGAACTTGTTGTGGCAAAGTGGAACAACCTTGGAAATAAGTATGCCTAGGAATCCTTGACGTAGTGGTGAATACAAGGTTGGGAAAAAAACAAAATGAGTAACAGCCTTCAACGAAAAGAAAACCTTGAAAAGGTGTAACCGACAAGACCGCTAAAGCAATGTGTGGTATAATCGTGAGTAGCCTTGAGGAGAGTACATAGTGGGGAGAGTGTCATATATAAAAGAGAGGGAATGTATGTAAAACCAGTATCGTATATAATGGATAACATCGTACGTCAAGCCATAGAAAAGGCGAAGATTATCGGTGCTATAAGTTCAAGTAAATATTGCGATATTTTGGTTAATAATGTCCATTATTTCTTAAATAAAAGTAAAACAAAGTTTGTTAGTGTTGGTCTATCACCCAAATTTGGATTTGAGCCAGTCGTAAAACTCGGTGGATCGAAGAGTGGTGGAGTGGTGTTTGACAAGCAGGAATGGCGTATACTTATGGATAATCAAGGGGTGATTACTAATTATTTCTACAGTCCTGAAGGAACATGGCTACCTACCAAACTGGGATCGTAGACTGTCTCGTATGAAAATATTAACAAGAAAAAAATTATACGCCTCTGTGATAGTGACGAAATTGATATCTATTTGGGATGGGAGTCTATAGAACAGTTATGGAAGCTTTTGAAGATAATATATTACCGATTGGAGTTGGCAGATACTGTGAGCTTTCCAGAGTTTTATAAAAACCTAATAAAGTCGGCAGCGGTAATTCCTGAATGTAACATTCACCAAGTTATAGGTCCATTGCATGATGTATTTGAGGTCAACATAGCCTGCCTTCTGGAAATGGAAGCATTTGCCAAGGAGAAACTATATATGGATATGGATCTTGCCAAACCTACAACTGAAAGGGGGGGGGGGGGTAATGCGCTTGTAGTCAATAGTGGATAGTACTAGATTTTAGTCAATATGTGGATGTGTTATAGTGCGGAGTTGTGGCCTAAAGCTGTAGATTGTGTTAGTGCAGTCCAAAGACTAATATGCCAGTTACAATCATTAGAATTCGATGCTGATCATGAAAAAGTGTATGGAATGGGTAGATTTAGTGATGACTATTTAAATAATCTAGTTTATAAGTATGGGGGAGGAATACGCCTTTGTGAAAAATACTTAACATCGCATGTAGGTGATATAGAGTGTATTTGTTGTATAAAGCGATTAATAGAAGACCTTAAAGAAATATCATTGGAGCAATTTATACACGAAATAGAAAGATACTTACCGAATTTTGAGCCACCAGATGACGACTCACCCAGTGAAGAAGGTGTGCACTAATGAGTCCAAAAACGTAGTTCGCTACATAGTAATATGGGAGTTGGCGCACAGACATGCGCGAAAAGGAGAATGGGAACAAATAGCTAGAGATTCTGCACGATTTAAAAAAAGAATAGATGACTGTGGTAATATAATTTCACCAATTCTCGAAAAACAGCATCGTGAATGTGTGTTTGTCAGACGCTTTAGTAGTATGTAGTGATATATATGTACAGGATAGTATTAATAAAAAAATAAAAAAACATCTGTTTATTGCATATTAATATTACAGTATATATAATTAAGGTTAATTAGCGTATTACACAATGTCTTTGGTAGAAATCCAGGAATTGTGAGAAGCATCAAAACCCAACCACTTAACGAGAGCTTTATTCCCTTGACGTCGGATGACACGTTCAACTAGCTGAATGTCTGGATGTTTAACACTTTGTAGTTCGGTCTCATAGAAGCGACCTTGAATCTCTTCATCTCGAGTATCACGTAATGTGTAGGTGAGTGGGCTTGAACGTTTAACTGTTGATATTCGAAAGACTTCGTAACTCCAATTAGGTGTGTACCCCTTAGAGAATATGCTTCTATGTTTGCTAATGCGTACATGTTCCCCCACTTTAAATTTAGGTGTTTTACGGTCAAGAATTTTTTGACATTTTAAATGTTTTGAAATAGATGCACTATTTTTTTCCGATACATCTACCGGTTTGTATCCAGTTGTTCTATGCTTTCTTGAATTATACTCGGCGACAATGTGCGGTAATATTGATAGCCACTTATAGGATCCTTGCATGCTGAAGGTTTTCCACATTATTGCTTTAAGGGTGCGATTTACACGTTCGACTATACTACTTTTCAAGGTGGAATAACTACTGTAATGATTGATATTAAATTTTTTCATTACTTTTTTGAATTCCGCGTTATAGAACTCAGTTCCCATATCAGTTTGTATATGTGTAGGTATCCTTTTCAAACCAGACAAAAGTTTATCCATTACATCCGCGACCAGTTTACCATTCTTGCGTTTGATGGGAAAAGCCCAAACATATTTAGAGAATGCATTTATTATTACTAAAATGTATCGAAATCCTTTATTCAACGGAGCATATGGTATCATTTCCACTAAATCAGCTTGAAATAGATCATTTAAACCTTTTAGTACAACACAACGCCGCGGAAAATTTCTTCTTGCAGGTTTGTGCAGTTCTTCGACAACATCGGCTTTACTCATTTTTTTTGTGCTTTGGATTTTACTACGAACTCTACGTTGAATATCGTTGCAGTTGAAAACTTTACAAACGTCGGCATGGTTACACGAATTACATCGTTCCTCTTAAGAGGTTGACCAATTACATCCTTTGCCAGCTCAAATGTTGTACCATCTACATTAAGCTCAAGAGTTGGATGACTCCACCTGCAATGTACTATAGTACCGTCGTTACAGGGATAGGTATATTGATCACCTACGCCGGTAGATATACTAATTGTCTTCTTTGTGGCGATTCCAGAAAATGATATGAAAGTTTCATAAGACAGATCGCTATGATGAACAATATGTTTCCCAAATTTATCCACTGTCATTTGATGATGAAGATGGCCTCCAAATTTATCTATTGGCATCACTGGTGGACCTATAGTACTATCTTTAGTGATAGTCGTAGTAACAATGAAAGTAAATGCCTATAGTGGTAGGTTTATAACAAGTTCTGTTACTTTATTACTTTTGCGTTTCGTAGTTCATCGATTATATATATTATTTCGTTGTGATTGCTAGTATTTCCTGCCGACATTGATCCTAATAATTCCCGTAACCAATCGACTAACTTATTCGGATTATTCCACGGTACAAACTCAATAGGTTTATTATTGTATCGCAATAGCTGCAGTCCACCACCTCTTTTGGATATAGAAGTTGTTCGAGATATGGTGGCTGGAGGTGCAATAGACGATGTGGCAGAACGTTTTCTAGGCTGAAGTAATGGTTTAATGATTTCAAGGTACTTCTTACTATTAGTTCCTCGGATTTGATCATCAGGGTTATAATTACGTCGGGCAGCATGCGTACGACGCAAAATGTCATTGTAGTGCTGTAGATCCTCTTTTGTATCCCGTAGGAACTTTTTAAAAAGTAGTTCATATAATCCCGGTGTTCCCTCATAATCTAGGGATGATCCATCGGGAAGAGCGATTCGCAAATTTTCTCCAACAAAATCTAGTTCAGCATCGCCTATAAAAAATTTCTCTTCTTCAGGAATAAAATGCACACCGTACGTTAAGTCATATTCATCTTCGGTATCTCTAAAGATACCTCCGACGTAGTATTTCGCTAATCCTTGGTATTGATTAAGATACTCTTCAAAGGCGGGTTGAGATCCAGAAGCTAGTAGTTCCGATTTCAATTGTTGTAACGTAGGAATTTCCACCTCGTCGTCATGTGTGACATCAGCAATTACAGATTCCTGTAGAGGTGTGGGAATGGTGTCAGGAACAATAGTACGCGGCTCCTTACGTATTCTAGAGGATTTCGGTGTATAATGTAAAAATACTTCATTTTCATGTGCAATGGACTCCTTTTTTCCGACTTCTGGCGTAAGGGGTTCAACTTTGATGAGAGAACCATCATTTTTAGTAATTAATTGTTTTAATGGTTGTGTAATAGGTTTAAAGTGTGCCTCCATTGCACGTTCTGTAAGTGCGGTATCTTCTTTCAAACTAGCATATTTCTGTTGCACACGCTTGCGAGCACGCAAAATGTCTTGTACTAAGCGCTCCTCCATTACGACTGTACGTTGACAGTCCTAGTAGATTATTTATACCGCAATGAAACAGTCAAATCTCTTACGGTAACGACCGTTATTAACATCGCTTTCTTTATCAATCACAAGAAATCCGAATTTATCACGCCAGCAACAGCAACACAAGTCTTTAAATCTATCAAATGACATATCAACATTAACGTGATCATCGTACGCATGCTTGAGATTAGTGTGATCTTGTTGAAAAAGAACAAGTAAATTCGCATTATCACGTATAAGCTGTTTTGGAATTGAAGAATACGTTTGACACAGATAGAAACAATCATTATTTCGATGTCTGCCAAAACAAAAATGATCTCTAATTTCATTTTGTTTATGACATGCTACATCATCAAAAATCATTATTGAATTTTTACGGGACTCACTAGGAGGTATAACATCACCATTATCACTGTATTCGAAATACCTAATTTCCTTTATGGGTGCCAGTAACTCCCGCAGGTACTGGTATTTAGGTTGGTATAGTGATTTGCAATATATATAAACATTTTCAAAACGTAAGCCATTTGGATGTTCTAATAAGCTAATCATAACATTGGTTTTTCCACAGCCGGATGGTCCGACGATTATACCTCGTTTACATCCCCTTTTAGTAAACCGCGGTGTTTAGAGTACTGCTCCTTGTTAGAGTAATGTCATAATTTTGATAGGTAATTCTGTATCTTGCGGAATGAAACGGATGTCACCCATCATGGTACTAAACCACGACTTGTATGACGCTTCTATATATATATATATATATATATATATATATATATATATATATATATATATACACCACGTGCAGAAAGTAGTTTAGTAGTGAAGTGTCAGTCAGTGTGGTATGAAGTATACGTCTCAGCGTCAGAGGAAAAAAAAAGGTTCAGGATTAATTAATACTTTAATAAATAAATTACCCGTGGAGTTGCATATACCCGGATATCGATATTGTGGGCCAGGCACCCGTTTACAAAAACGATTAGCTCGTGGCGACAAAGGTATTAACGCATTGGACGAAGCGTGTAAAGAACACGATATTGCATACTCCCAGTCAAACGATCTAGGACAACGACACATAGCAGATAAGACTTTACAACAAAAAGCTTGGAATAGATTTCGTTCTACCGACGCTACCTTTGGAGAAAGGGCAGCTGCATTAACCATAGCTGGTATAATGAAAGGAAAACGGACAATGGGAATGGGTGGCAAATCACGGAAAGGACAAAAGAAATTAGGAATGGGAAATAAATCACGACGAAGGAAGCATTCTCGCAGAGCAATTTCGTTTAACAAAGCAGTCCTTCTAGCCCGACGTCGTGTTGGTGGTAAACTTCGATCATCTTTAAAATCGACAATACAGCAAGCCTTGAGCGCTCTAAAACACAAAAAAATTATGTCACCCAAGAGCAGAATATTGCCAATACCAAAACGTGGGGGATTCATAACTCTTATTCCCCTCTTTGCAGCATTAGGAGCTTTAGGGTCTCTAGGTGGCGGTGCTGCGGCAGTCGCAAAAGCGGTAACTGACGCAAAAGCTGCGACAAAAACGTTAGACGAAACCAAACGACACAACCAAGCAATGGAAGCAGCTGCATTAGGAAAAGGTTTATACATAAAGGCATATAAGCGAGGGTTAGGTATATATTTACAACCGTATTCAAAAAACTCCCACTGAAGCTACCACGTCACGCCTTAAGTAATGTTGAGCTATCAAAATTTGTGGAGCAATTACAGATTCCCTATTTTAGAGGGATATATATGCGAGATAACTTACCTACACGAATCCATGCGAACGAATGTGGTATTGTGAATCTGGATGATCAAACTAACAAGGGTACACATTGGACAGCTTACATTAAGCGTAACAGGCATATTACATATTTTGATAGCATAGGACATATTTGAATTACTCCACTATTTTAAAAGTGATGGTAGCAGAAACACAATTGAGTATAACTTTACCAAGGTTCAAGATTTTGATACATACAACTGCGGTCATTTAGTCTTACACTTTGATATGACTACTCGTACTGATTTTCAGTAGTCGTTACGTGATCGTAATGTCGTACACATTTACATTTACCGGCAAAAAGTGTATCTTGCAAGCAACTTTTAATCCACCGATTTTTCTTGAGAATGAGTCGGAATACGTAATGGGATTGACTAGTTTTGAATCTTTCAATACTATACAGAATGTTACTTCAAAGAATAACCAACTCATATTTGGAAACGATAAAATTACAATACCACCAGGATCATACGAAATCGCGGATGTGAATAAATATATTAATGAGTTAGTGAAAAAATCGAGAGCATTTATGCATTTACAAGCGAATAATAATACTATGAAAGCAAGTATGAAAGCAACCCATGACATTAACTTCAATGTGGAAAATTCGATAGGACCTATGCTGGGATTCAATAAAACTGTTTACCAGGCTCAGAAAGTACATACCTCTGATACTCCTATTAACATTATCAAAATTAACTCATTAATTATCGAGTGCAATATAACAAGTGGTAGTTTTAAGAATGGTAAAACATCACACATAATTCATCAGTTCTTTCCCAGTGTACCAGCGGGGTATAAAATAATAGAGTCCCCTCAACATGTCATCTATCTACCTATCAATACACCTACCATTTCGCCAATAACACTTAAAATAGTAGACCAAGACGGAAATCTCGTCAATTTTAACGGGGAGGTCATAACGATGGGACTACATTTAAAGAAAATATGGTGACGCGCTATAACACATATGCATGTACCCAGTGCAAATCAAACTATAAAAGATCAAAGTGTGGAAAGGTGAGAGTCTGTAAGCGTTCAGCGCCCAAAGCATTGACACCGCAGAACAAAGCATTACTGGAAAGTCTCGACTTTACAGTACTACAATGAGTATATTAAACGTTAATGAAAAAGTTGTCGTTGATAATGCTATCGTTAATTCCGAACTGCACACCCATCAGCCATACACTACCAGATTTGGAAACAATGATGAAATCAGGATACCCATTCAGGAAGACGTGCACTCTACCATCCGAAAGCTATGTCTACGTAGAGGGACGATTATTACGTCAGGATGGTACTGTTTCTAACACCGCAAGGTTCGTTAATAACGGTATCGCATTTTTATTCAGTGAAATTAGATATGAAATGAATGGAATAGTGGTAGATTCCGTAACGAAAGTAGGATTAACGTCGACAATGAAAGGATTGGTATCATTGACGTCCAATGATCTCGCCCGTCATGAAAATGCAGGTTGGTTTCCTACTGCAAACAGTACACTAACAAATGCTCAAGGATACTTTAACGTTTGTATACCGTTGAGAATGCTACTTGGCTTTGCCGAAGATTACAATAAAGTGATTTTTAACATTAGACAAGAACTGGTATTAATTCGTAGTAACATTGATACCGACGCAGTAATTTCAACTGTAGAAGAAGCATTAAAAGTTAACATAGATAAGATATATTGGAAAGTTCCACACATCATTCCAGCATTAGCAGAGGAGTTGTCGTTAACGAAATACATTGATAAAAATGTGAATACGCCAGTAGCATTTAGAAGTTGGGAAACCCACATATATCCCGCCGTTCCAGCAACAGATAAGCATACATGGGCAATCAAAACATCTACTAGTATAGAAACACCTAGATACATTATTATAGGATTTCAAACTGGGCGAGAGAATAATGTTATGTAGGATACGAGCAGATTCGATAAATGTGCACTAAATAATATTCGCGTGTTCCTGAACACGGATCGTTACCCGTATGACAATCTCAACGTTAATTATGACAACAATTGCTTTGCTACGTTGTATGAAATGTTTGCTAAATTCCAAATGTCGTATTACCAAAGAGAGGGGCAACCATTACTCACCCCCACGCAATTTACCACAGCTGCACCGTTAATTGTCGTAAATTGCTCAAATCAAAAAGAAGCATTACACTCTAAAGCAGTAGTTCTTCGTGTGGAGTTTGAAACAGCGGCAAACATAGCTGCCAATACTACAGCATACTGTGATATACTCCACGATCGTTTAGTTACATACAACGCGTTAACCAAAGCAGTACGACAGTTGTAATACAATGTCCGTCATAGTCGATGTACAAGGGTTTAAAATTTCAAAAGCTTTTATACCAAAAGAACTCGCCATTTATAACGGGAAACAAATTGCCCATTTTATTTTTAAATCACCGTATCCCTGGCATACATTTGATGAAGAGAGTCGTCGTCAAGCTACTTGGTTAATACATAACCAGCACTGTATTAAATGGGAAGAAGGGTATACACCACCACACCACTTTCGAAGAATACTCGAGAGATTGATTCAGCCAACAGATTCTGTCTATGTCAAGGGCAGAGAGAACGCAGATTACATCAGAAAATTTGTGACCCAGCCTGTTATTGAACTTGAGGAAAGTCCACCTCTTCCTGCTATGCAACCCGTTTGTTACTTTCACTGTGAATCATTATGTTACTGTGCTTTGAGTACAGTATATCATTTATATATATATATATATATATATATATATATATATATATATATATATATATATATAATGCAATAAGTCTTGTACACATTTTTAATAAAAAAATAGTAAATAGTCATTCTCGTTTTGTTTTTTTTATTTATATCACACAGTATTTGTATAGCATATATTCTCTTACTAACGAATTAGTACATAATATTAATATATGTTAAACAACTAAAGGAATAATTATTATTAATATTAGTTTCTTTATGGGGAGAATATAGGAAAGAAACTAGCAAGTGTCAGTACCCAAACTATTCTTCTTCCGGTTAATATAAATTCATTTGCTTAGCAACCTGCAATAGTTCGCTCAACGGATCAGCATTCTCCAATTCCAGTATTCGCCAATGCCCCCACGCCAATGTAGAACACGTATCACGTAGTCGATATCGTTTGTCATCCTGGGACCTAAAGGCAATTTTGTTTAACATTTCGGTATATATATCATGTAAGGTTGATCGAAACACAAGCATTTTACACATTACTGTTTTATCAGACCCCTCCGCAACCGCTTTGTAGTCTATTTCCGTCAACACTTTCTGAATAACAACTTTCTTAACACCTTTCGCTTTCTTAACAACTTCATTATCAGCAAGCTTCAGACAGTATGACTTCGATCCAGCACCATAAAAATAATGAATCGCTTTCCCTGCGTACTCATCTTTCATTCGTCCAACGACGGAAGCAGTCGTAGGAATACCATGCAACTCATTATTATAGTTGGAAGTATCATATTCGTCTAAATTATTTCGCATGTGTGCATACATATCATCAGTTACTATCTCAACAATCAAAGAATCCGTGTCAGTATAGAGCAACGTGACATTCTTGCCATAATGAGCTCGTAAGATATCATAAAAAAACCGATACATTATAATTTTGGAAAGATCTAAAATACTGAATCCGACATAGACGGGTTTGTCGTACGTAACTACCTGTTTCGACAATTCCGCCGCAAACAATTTATCAGTGAATTGAATAAAATTTTTAAATTGCGGTTTTGCAACGTACCGTGCTAGACCTACCCGACGACCGTTATTTTCCCAATGTGTTAACAGTTTAATAACTCTTCGTTTATCGACATTTTCCATTGTTTTACCAAACACGCCATTATTCATAATTTTATAGAAATCCTTTTCGAACTTGTTCTGTGCTGTGTTGCGGAGAGCTGTATTAAGGTCTACGTATGGTATTAGCCACGGACTCTGACGAAAGCGTAAAACCCTATGAATACGAGTAACAATTAAGCCATGCTCTATACATTGTTTTAAATAGCGGTAATGTATAACGTAGTTGGTCTTATCACACAGGTTAGGGATTAACTTCTCCTCCTGGGAATGTGGTGCTCAGATCATTTCAGGACAAAACGGATAATCGTGTTCGTCATGCAGATGGTGAGGATAATGTATATCAACCTCCAGTACAAATCCAACATCGGCGTCATCATCAATCTTTACTACGTCAAAGTGTTCTATTTCCTCTTGAGGTAACCACATAAACCCATCGTGGGGCAGGTATTGCTTCATACTCCAGCCGTATAAATTCGTGGCATCTAAATATTGTAAAAACACTTTCGGTTGTTTAGGATCATAGTTTGGAACAAACTCGTTATTAGCGATGCTTCTCCGCTTGATACAAGTACTTACTCCACCCCGAATACCTTGTTTAAAAAAGTGATACATATCCATATCCGTCAGTAATTCTAGCTCTACTTTCGTACATTTCAACATGGCATCCCACGCCAATCCAGGCAAAGTGACATACTGTGCAGGTTCTAACCCATACACACCCATACATAATCTCCTAAAGTTTTCAAACACGTCAGCCAATAACAACACATCTGATTTTAAATAAATATCAGCATAATCACCTAGTGTATTACACTTAAAGTGATCCCATACCAGTAGAACGCGACAGTATTCGTCATCGGAAATATTTGCATCGCGCATTTTATCGTAGAATTTGTCATATGATAGCACCGTGACGTCGTTCAATTTACTAAAGCTGTCTACGTACGCATAAGGGAAACTACCTTTCTTTCTCACTAAGTTGAAGTCGCTATCATTACTAAAATATTTCCGTACCTCCATACATTGATCATCTGATAAATTTTGAGATAGAGTATCTAAGGATGCAGCCATGAATCTACAACTATCGACGAAACGTAAATTAATGTATTTCTTTTCCCTGATACCATGACTGTTTACATATTCATCAACAAAAATATGCTTACCAAACGTTATATATTTTCACTGTTAACCGGAAGTACGGTAATTTCTTCCGTTTCACTCGCTAACTGTTTAATGAACAGGTGAACATCATAACCACTGAGATTATGTAGAAAACGGGGAGAAATGTAGGTACCTGATAGTTTAAGTTACACGTTGAATGTGCTGCACCACGATACTTACCAGTAACATGACAGTGATCTCGTACTTTCGGATTTGTCGGATCGCCCGTAAAGTGCTTGCCGCATATGTAACAACATACACTGCGTTCATACGTAACCTGCTGTTCATCCGTTAATGGTGTCATTGGAACAATAGCTTTGAAATGTTCATTATATATCCGTTTTACATCACTTTCCAGTCGTCTTATAAATATCTCCCCTGCATTACTCCCCCTATACAGCTCTAACTTAGACCACGCATCGTTTACACTACACTTAATGTAATAACTAAACGAGTATGGTTCGTGTTTACACGTTTTTATCGTGAACGGTTTTTCGGGATCTGGCTCAGCCGTATCTACCGGTACTAAGAGCGCTTCAAAATCAGCATATATTACGAATGGTAGAACCATTTGTTTCTGATAGTTCCGAAAAGCGAGTATATTTTCCGCGTAGAATTCCCCGGCTATGTCTTTTTTTTGTTTCACGCCCGGTAATTTTGTATATACGAAGTTACAGTCGTGTGACACGTGTCGGGTTAATTGCTCCTCGGATCTAAAGTAATACAAGCATGCATCACAAAAATACATTGCTCCGTTCCGCCGAGTTATTTGGTTGCTAAGTAAACGAGAAAAATTTTTTATCCATACATAATGCTGATTATCTGTTTGGTTACTGACTAATAATAATAAATTGACATGAACTGCCTGTTTGGCTTTGGTATAATACAGAGGTCCCACTACCTCTGTGACACGCTGACCATCACGATACGTATCGTCTAACCCATAAACATGGATGGAAATGTTGTTATTGCTCTCAAACGTTGAAATATTCGTCAGTTTAACAGGGAACTGTACACCATTCCAGTTGAATAACGTCTGGAAATCAGGGTAAGAAGATGTGCGTTGTGGTACTCCCGTTGGTGTCACTAGTGCCGATACAACAGCCCATGCAAAGCAGCAATTATCATTATTTTTTACATTGACTATGGCGTGTTTATGTGCGATTTCGGCGGGGACAGCCATATAGGATGAACCAGTGGTGGGAGAAAATTTAAGCATGTTCACCTCTAAATATACGAATTGCACCAGTGTCCACCCTAAAACAGTTGTTACTAATCGCTTACACCATTAGTCACACTTACCAGAATCTTTATGTTGAAATTCCGATTGCTTTGCATCCAATATTTCACTATTTTTTGGAAATACTCTTCTAACACCGTCCCTACACTTAAAATATCATATTTTGTTTGAAATGATTTTAGTTCTGTGCTTTCCTTACTGTTCAAAAAGTATAAACCAAATAGTACAACATTACATTTTAAGGAGTAGTGTTTCTGCAACTGATTTTGTACTACCTTCAATACGTTCCCTTTAACCTCTGCCATAAAGGTAGACACATCGGTATGCATATTGCATGGAGACAGTCGGTAGGACACAATGCGTTGTTTAAACGCATTTCGGATCACTTCGACCCCAGTATCGACAAGCAAACAGACATTTGATTTATGTCTATTGCTTCTGAGGTGTCCTCGCATTGGTCAGACTTCCGCTTCCTTGAGTTGCTCAACCCTGATGGTCCGGGTTTCGCATTATCCTTCGCATAGTTTACCCCAGATGGTCCTGGTTGCGCAAAGGAATCAGTAACATGTCTTTGTTATCGTCGGAAGTGATTCCTTGTACCACATTGCTCCCTGCGGTTTGGTTTTGCAACGAAACCTCCTGCATGCCAGATGGTGGAGTAGATACTGACATCCAGCACGAAGTTTTTTGATGTCTCAGTAAGGAATCCTTTCGAGAAAATTTCTTAAGACATTCACATTGGAACATTTTTGCTGCAACAAAGAAATAATAATAACTATATGCTAAAGTGTTTGCGTTACGTGTTTTGTTATGATTCTTTGTTTAACATACTACTTTACTTCCTACTCTCCTTTAATTGACAACTGTTAAAGAAAGAATCACATCCAGCGATGCGAACGAGGACGCAACGTAACTTATCGCCAGGACTAGGAGAGGTTAAGATGGATAGTTCAGGTTGATGTGAATAAGGGTACTATACGTGTTGGATAGGAAGAGTAGTCGGGAGAGAGTGTTGCTGACTACACATCTTCCACCTAGCATTATACTTCACCCTACTATGTGCTGTGGTCTGGAAATCAATTGGTTGACAGAAACTCCGCAGCACATGTAGGGCTCAATACACTCTGGGGTGAAGATACTGCGTTTTACACGATGTCCCTAAACGGTGATGGCGCAGGTATTATATACAGCATCGGTGATGCAGGGCTCCTAGAAAGTGATAAGTCATTTAATGACCATTCACTGTCTAGGAACTCCGCAGCAACTGCTGGACTGAGGATACACTCAGACACTTCCTCCATTGACTCCACTCGTACCGAAGAGTTTAGCGGGCTCCACTCCTCCGCAAACTCCTCCATACAAGCGGGGCTAAGGACAAGCGTTGCAAGCTGTTCACTGACCTCTCCTCTCACCGTAGAACTCTGGTATGAGCACTCCTCCATGAATTCTGCGGTAGTGGCAGGGCTCAGCAAACCATCCAATGGATCACATACTATTATACACTCTGCAGGCGTTGCAGATGTGGACGACTGCTCCTCTGCAATACAGTCAGGGTGTAGAGTGGTATGTAATCCTCCCATCCCCACTCCTAGGTGCGTTACAGGACTTGCAGACGAATGGTTTTCTGCCACAGGAACCCAGTCCTCCGCAAATTCTGAAATGCATCCAGGACTCAACACATACTACACTACGACCTGCTCTCCTCTCACGCATACCTCTGGGTTCTCGTGCGGATCACGTACAGGTTGTAAGGTGAGCAGTACTTCGTCCACGGCTGCCTGATCATAGTTTCGGGATAATACCACATCCAAGTCGTCCTCTGGCGGTGATGTAACCAAAAGCTGCAAAGCTATTTCACAGTCCTCCTGGTCGAAATACTGTTCTCCCTCCACCAAGTCGCCTTCAACACCTCCTTCGTGGAGTATCTCTCTAGCTTCCTGTACGTGATCCGTAAGAGGTTCAACTCTCAGCAACCCCCTCAGGATGGGACAATTCTCTTGCGGCACTAATGTTATGTGACTTATAATGTTGATGCGATCTGTGGGGGGAATGGGACGATTATAAGCCACATACGACCGTGACGTACCTAAGAAGGCATACATCATACATTAGTTATCTGCTACAGTAATGAATGAGAGTGCGTTCTTACCTCTACTGGTTGATGGTACGGGTATATGAACTCCAGCCGCAGTGAGATGTTGGTTTGCTGATTCTAAACGCAAATATTCTTATTAATATCTTTTATCTGAAAATATTCTACGTGCAAATACTTTTAATAAGAAAGTAAAAGTCCTATATGAGATTATCTGCAAAAGTTTCAAACTACAAGTTCTACATGAATTAATCTACAATTATCCTAATGAATTTTTATTTTTATTTTAATGAATAAAATACAAGTTCTACATGAGATTATCTGCAAATTTTCTAAGGATAAATACTTTTAATGAAGAAATAAGTCCTAAATGAATTTAGTTGAAAAGATTCCAAGTGCAAACACTTTTAATGAAAACAAATACAAGTATGAAATGAATTTATGTGAAATATTCTACGTGCAACCACTTTTTAATAAATCAAACACAAGTTCTAAATGAATTTATCTGAAATTATCGTAAGTGGAAACACTTTTACTGCATAAACTACAAGTTCTACATGTAAATACTTTTACTGAAGAAATTACAAGTCCTAAATTAATTTAGTTGAAACAATTCTATGTGCAAATACTTTTAAGTGAATAAACTACAGGTCCTAGAATGAATTTATTTGAAAAGATTTTTAGTGAAATTATTCCCTCCATATTTTTTTGAACTTTTTTTTTCTAAGTCTCATAATAAATTTTTTTCAATAAAATATATACGGTATAAAATGAAAAATATTCTAAGTATCAAAAACTCATGCAATAATAAAAATAAAGACTTACCATTTTTCGAATACATGCTGCAACACCACTTTATAACACTTTTCACTTTACTTGCTGCCGTATGAAGACGGAATGACTCTCTAGTGGAACCGATCCCTCTTAAATACAAATTTTGAAGTGGTGGGGAGAGTGGGGGAAAGTGGAATAGGGG
This sequence comes from Vesta saturnalis, assembly GCA_036346205.1. Lineage (NCBI taxonomy): Eukaryota > Metazoa > Arthropoda > Insecta > Coleoptera > Lampyridae > Vesta > Vesta saturnalis. The sequence continues at coordinate 49,877 of JARFJB010000393.1, forward strand.
TAAAAGTTGGAAAGTAGGTCAGTAGGTCAAATCCTTATATATGTATAGGGGGGGGGGTGGCCCCCAGAAAACCCTGAAAAAAATTTCCTCTAAAAATGCATGAAAAACGCCCTTTTTTGTGGGAGAAACACCTATATTTAGCGAAACGAATACAGTAAAAATCATTCGTACAACTGGTTCTATAGTACAGTATAACTCAAAAAAACCATGAATTCTTCAGTATCTTCTTCATCTAGCAACGATGAGTTGCCTCAGGTAAGCCAATTTTTACAATTTTAATTTTTTTTTATCCCTTATTGTTGCGTTTCTAACTTTTTTTTCTTTTTTGTTTAGGTTGATATTATTAGGATCCTTTCTATAACGCCTGAGGCAACTTCATCCACCTTTACTCCCGATGTCCCCCCTACTCCATCACCTCAGCTTCCTTCTTCCCGCTCACTCTCACCTGTGTATCCTATTACTTTTACCCCTGTCGCTTGTTCAACCCCTATCCCTGACGTCCCTACCATTCCAACACCTACCCTTGCTTCCGGCTCCCCTGATGTAATGTACATCCCTGCCGCTGTTTTCAGTCCTATCCCTGTGGATACCTCAACCAGCGACGATAGTGTCTACGAGATGACGACCGTAGTCCTGGATTCTCAACAGGAGCACGACCTAAATGCTGAGACAATCACACTGGACTTGACGAGTGCTGAAGTTCTCACTGTCAGTAACGACGACAACGATAACGCTATTATACTTCTTACGGACGATGATAGTGATGACTTCAACGAACTCTCTTCCAGTGTTGAGGCCATCTGTTCCTCCTGTGCTGGGAACAGCTGCCTCAACTCTGGTGATTACGACTCTGACGTAGTAATAGACCCTGCTTACAGCTACGATTCTGACGACTATGACAATGATGCACTAAGACACCAACGTATACTGAGAGTAGTGAGTTCTGCAATGAAATCGTCGTTGAAGAGAGCAATGCTGAAGACGACTTCATGCAGTCACTCATTAATAACGCACAGAGACTTGAACAAGGCGCTCAGAAACTTGACGACATTGTTGAACAAAACCGTGCACTGGAACATGACAACAGTCACAGTGACAGGGTCCCAACGGACAATGACTCAGCTCCGGAGATCCAGGACGAAGAGAATGACGTCAACAATGAGATGCACGGTAATGATGACGACATGGACGACACTGACGACGATGACAGCTGGTTTTGGGCAACCCACATTCCTATGACCATAGGCCGCACTATGCTTCCCCCCATCTACAACATCATGTGTGCGATGGCGTCAGGAGACTGTACCACCCAAAGCAATTCCGCATTCCTCATTGTTGCCGGGTGGTACTGGCTCTTTTACGCGCATCGCATCGTTACCTGGGACCGTCTCAGATTCACGGTATGTATTCACCTTTCTACTACTAATGCACTAACACTTCTGTTTTTTTCTTTCAGCTGGCCACCATAGTTCCCTTCGTCCGGAATTGTAATGTCGTGATTACGGAGAGCTCCCTTAAGGAGCAGCTCGACCGGGCCCACACTAGGCTTCTCACATTATACCTAGACTGGAATAATGTGATAAGCCTGGCTATTCTAAGTGGGTACGATCACGCCATTATACATCTGGAGATGATATTGGAAACTGTCGAAGAGATTGCAGGACTTTACGAACTTATCAGAGTTCGTAATGCAACTCTTCGGCAGATGGTCTTCACCAGTGATCGAGACAGACATAGTAAGTATGTCTACTATCAAGGATCTATACATACTAATACTATCTTTTCAGAAAAACGATATCCTCAATAGTGCGGTCGCAGACTGGACTAGCGACTAACTGAGCGCACCGACTTACTAACTGACTGACTCCCTGACTGACTGACTGACTGACTGACAAGCTGACACAGTGACTGATAGACAGACAGCCAGACAAGACACCACACTTTGTATATGCTCAACCATATCTCTATGGTGCTCGTCATAAACTGCTGATGGATCTCTACTACATCAAAGTTCATTTCCACATCTGCAGACGATACGGTTGAATGTTTTATGTGTGGGGTTAGAATAAACCGATGGCAGCCAGATGTCAATCCGTTACAGGAACATCTACGATGGGCACCACATTGCACGTATGCTCAGCTCCTCGCACCACGTCCGCGCAGATGTACCGAAACGGAAGTGGCGAGGACCTTCTGCACTTGTACTAAATCAAAATGTTTTATTCCTAAAGAAAATCATATATCTGAGTAATTCATTTGTACATGTTTCTACATCAATTAGATATATTAACATATCGTTTTCTTTTCTTTTGTGGGTGGGCAAAAAACATACAAGTAAGCAACAAACATACAAGTGGGGTATAGAGTAGCAACCAGGTCACACGGATGTTCCTGTGGAACAGGAAAGCGCGTTAGGTCGCTCGGATGGCCTTGTAGTTGTGGTACAGACAAGCGGTGTTTGTGACCTTGGTTTTGTGGTAATGATATGTCACACGGATAGCCTTGTAATTGTGGAACAGGAAAGCGTGGTTTTAAAGTAGGTCACAGTGATGGCCTTGTAGTAGTGGAACAGGAAAGCGGGGTTTTCGACCTTGGTTTTGTGGTAATGATATGCATTTGGGTCACACATTGCGCTTTTTTGACCTTGGTACGGTGGGGACCTTGGTTTTGTGGCGACCTTGGAAATGTGGGACCTTGGAAATGTGGTGTGTCCCAGAAGTCTCCAATCTTACCTACTTGTCTTGCTTTCTACATGAATTAAATATATAATTTGTACATGTCTTTATTTCTATATACAATTTGTACATGTCTGTCTTTCTACATGAATTAAATATATAATTTTTTTACATGTCTTTGTTTCTATATAGAATTTATACATGTCTTTATTTCTATACATAATTTGTACATGTCTTTCTTTCTACATGAATTAAATATATTAACATATCGTATTCTTTTATTTTGGTAAATAAAGTGAGGGTGAGCAAAAAAAAAACATACAAGTGGACAAAAACATACAAGTGGGAAAAAACATAAAAGCATACAAGTGGACAAAAAACATACAAGTGGGTAAGAGTGGCAACCAGGTCACACGGATGTTATTGTGGAACAGGAAAGCGCGTTAGGTCGCACAGATGGCCTTGTAGTTGTGGAACAAACAAGCGGGGTTTGTGACCTTGGTTTTGTGGTAATGATATGTCACACGGATAGCCTTGTAATTGTGGAACAGGAAAGCGTGGTTTTAAAGTAGGTCACAGTGATGGCCTTGTAGTAGTGGAACAGGAAAGCGGGGTTTGTGGCCCTGGTTTTGTGGTAATGATATGTATTTGGGTCACACATTGCGCTTTTTGACCTTGGTACGGTGGGGACCTTGGTTTTGTGGCAACCTTGGAAATGTGGGACCTTGGAAATGTGGTGTGTTCCAAAAGTCTCCAATCTTACCTACTATTAACCAACGCGAGCATTACCCCGAAATCACGTTACATAATTGCATAACCTCATTACATCGGCACCCGCGCGGCCTACCGTTTACAGGGCAGGCTTTAACGACTTTTAATAATTTAAAAAGTCATATGTATTTATTATTCTATTTTATTTATTGTACATATTGTTTTTTAGTTAATCATAGTTTAAGTTCAAATATTTATCATTGTAAAATAACAGGATAATATAGGCTTAAACCATTCTATGCTTATAATTCAGTGTGAAATGTTCAGCCCACATAGACTAGAAACGAACCACCCCTTTCTTGAAAAACAAGAACCGATTGAGCAACCTGAGGCAAATTAAATTGAACAATTTAATTGTCGTAAACAAAGTAGCTTACAGTTATAAGAAAAAAATTAATAGCTTCCTTATTAGTATAGAGTGTGTTGACATTTATAGTTATAGCGTAGAGAATTATACTAATAAGTACGACACATAGAAGTGCATTAACCATTTAACATCAAAAATCTATAAAATGTTGATATAAGTCACCCTATATAAACACTTTAGTTCATAAAAGTAGGTACAACTATTAAATATATCCTGAAGCACCCTACATACAATTTTCGTGAAAATACAAAGTTATTATACATGAAAATAGTAAAAGGTTGAAGCTAGATTAGCAGCTGTATGCAATGAGCACTTGTGTGAGTATAACTTAGTAGCTTAGTAGCTTGACTAAACATTTACGGTTACAGGTACATAACCTCGTTAGATGTAGTACCTACCATTCAATGTTCCAACGAAAGGTAGTCACACACGAATTTAGAAAACAGTGCTATATTTATAACTGTAAATCGTTATAGTAACGAGCCGCTCTTCAAGTACTTCGTAGGTTAATTAAAACAAGTGTCTATATGCCCAGATCTTCGTCATGAAGGAATAACAATAAAAGAACCTCACCAAGATGCTGCTTGTGTATAATTAGTTAGCCGAGTGTATTACTAGACATAAACATATTTGTTCTTAGCGAGAGGATGACCCGATGTGAAGTAAAAACCAGAATGTATCGTTGTTAGTTATCGGAGACCATTTCTAAGTTATATCATAATTCGGAAGAACGCTAGCCAGGTATAAGTGCAAAATCAGTTACAGCAGTATCTTGTCTCGACGAAAGACGATGATAGCCAATAGAAATAAAACCTGAGAAACCAATGTTTTAGATATAGGTACACACTAACGTGTAAGGAAATTTTTACTCACCCCCTGCGAGGACGAAACTTTATATCCGTAGAAACGAAAACTAAATTACTTAGTATAGTTTTTTACTAATTGTGGAGATTTTAATGAACCAGCACTGCGCTGTATTCATTAAATAAATTTTTATAAAAATTGCAGAGAGAAATCTCTCCAACATACCTAGTTTCTAACAACGCAATGTTTGCTTCACCAAATGGCGTTCTTTTTCAGAAGAACTCAAACCAAAAAGAAAAGTCACCTGATACTTTAACCAATCAGAAATTTCCGAAATTATCACCTTTTTACATTTATTTGAAATTCCATTGTCACGCACCATGTTTGTCAAATTTCTTATAATTGGAGCCAATGTGTGTTGCCTACGCAACAGGCATAAAAATTCCCAAACTTGCTCTAAAACCCAAAGTTAGTTTAACACGTTACAAAAGTGCACGCTTTGAATCATTTAGGTCAAAACTGTAACATAACTGCGTATCGTCAGCGTATAAATAAGCTCTAACGATCTTTGTTAAATTAAACGTATATAATGAGTATAGTAATGGCTCGAGAATCGAGCCATATAGAACACCACAGCTAGTTCGACACCACCGTGATTTAACCTGGTCGACAAGAACAGCTTGATAATTTTGATCACACCCCAAGTAATGCAATAGCAGCTGTTTATTTAAAGTATCAAAAGCCTTAGAATAGTCTAAGGTGACCGTAAGTGACACCTTATTAAGATCCATTGCAGAAAAGATTTCATCAGTCAGATTTAATAAAGATGTAGCAGTCATTGCCCTCAAATATTAAATTTCGAGTACCTTCAAACGATCTTGTTACATTCAATGGAAAAGTTTGCACAACTGTAAGGTAGAAAGACAAATCAGTTGAAGGAGATTTGTGCATAGTTCCTTATGTCACGATGCACATATTGGTCGAGATTGGATAAGAAGCGTTGGCTTAGAACTCAAGCAAATTCATGCAGATCTATCATTGGACAGGCAAATTCTAGTTCAAACATCCTCAAGTTTTGGTATGTTCACTCTATTTGAAGAAGATATTTTACTTGAATTCTCAAGTATATTGTGATAACCAGAAATGAGTACCTCCAATTCGTAGGCTTTAACTAACTTAAACCGTTCTAACTAGGCATTCTTCTCTCACGTTGAGGTCCGTTATATTCGCATCTATTTTCTTGAGCAGATGTGTCCAATACCCTGCTAAAGTGGTATCTAATACGTCATTCAAATTGAAGATTTCTGTCGCAATAAGAGTAGAGGGTGTCGCAGGATAAGTTTTCTCGAAGGTAACATTTTATCGTGGAGCCAAACGTGGCAAAGAAGCTGTTTCCATTTCAATAAGAGTAGAGGACGTCGCTGGATAATTTTCCTCTAAGTTAACATTTCCTCGTGGAGTCAAATGACGTAAGGAAACTGTCGCTTCAGTACATGTACAAAGAAGAGATCTGACTGCATGGAGACTTTCGGATAGTACGAATTCCAAGTAACGGGGAGCTACCCCATTAGTAACTCTAAATGGGATTCTGATGAATTCGTATAACCTTCCACAAGCCTCAATAGCTATAAAAGGACTTTCTTCGGATAGTATAGGTACTTGATGGTATGCCATGGACAAGTTTATTGAACTAAAGTATTTATATCCAGTATATCCAGCGATTTTTTCTAACCAATATATGGTAGAGGATAAGCGTCCAAAAGAGTGTATTTATTTATTGTTTGAGAGTAATCTATTGCCATACCCTTTTTTTTATTTTCACTTTTGGTAACTAGGACTTGCGCTCGCCATAATGATTCCTCGAGATAATGATTTTAAAATTTCTTGTTTGATAAACAATTCATCCTCGTTAGAAAACCATCTAGACCTCGTAGCAATCGGTTTAAAATCAGGAGATTTGCAAACAAACGAAGGGGTTCTGTGCGGTCTGGGGCAGCGTTGCAGATGTTAAGTATACGTCGTCGTCCTCCAAAAGCATGTTTACTTTAAAGTGCATCATATCATCATAGCATCATATCAGCGCATAAGTCTTTAAGTACTGAAAACTTAAAATTCGGGTAGAAATGATCTTGTAACTCAAAATCCGCTATAATGTTCCCCTCAACAGTTGAAGAATGCCATAGATGCTGGTCTGTGATCTAGGTTCACTGCTTATTTTCTCTCAAATTCCACTATTAACATAACTATTTGAGCTTCCAGTGTCAATTAAACAAGTAACGGGAATTCCATTCAGCTTACCTCGTACCACATCTTTAGTTAAGGCGATACCTCTGCTGCCCCAGATGCAATTATTGGTGCCGATAACTTTCAACTCGTGGACCTAGACTTACATATTGTAGTGAAATGTCCCGGTTTTCCACATTTATTGCAAATACTTTCCCTAGCAGGACATTTATCACGAAGTTGATCTTATTCCCAGAAGAAACATATCAAGTCTTTACTATTGAAATTCTTGAAACCGCAGCTAATACAGTTCTGTTATTTACCGCGTCTGAGCTTCCAGGTTCACTAATAGAGTGTGGAGTGTTAAGATAAGGGCCAATAGCGGTCCCCACACTTTGAGATACGCTCGCAATTGTTGTGGACCCGACAGTGTAAGCTTCAGCTTGACGGAGACGAATCTGGTACTGGTTCACTATTTTCTAAAAGTCGTTGTCGAATGTTAGGAGAAATCAAACCGCTGATGAGCATCACATACATATTCATTTCTATATTCCTCGACAGTAACGTTTTTAAAATTCCAATGTTTACTCATCAGAATAAGGGCATGTTGGTATATACTGTTTAACAGAGTCACCCGGTTATTGCTTTCTGGTTTCCACTTCTTGTCGTGAAAATATTTCGTTCCTATTGACCTTGTAGATTTTGTTGAGTATGTCAATAGCGTTGTTGTGAGTTGAAGCCTCGCTTATAAAATTGAACACGTGAGTTAGAAAATTGGCCAACAACTTCAGTTTTCCACTATCCTCAGTGATCTCCAATCTCCAATCCGTAGGCTTAAATTAACTTAAAGCTTTCAATACAAAATGAATAATTGACAGAACAAAAGTTGGACAGTCTAACAAAACATGATTTATCACACATATTCGAAGAAAAATTGGATAGTAAAGCATTGACAATGGGTACTTAGTCTTCGCTGCATCTCGATTTTATAAATACTTGTATGGTAGAAATTTCGTTTTAGTCACTGATAATCAAGCACTTTCAAGAATTTTTAGGCACAATCGTGCATTACCACAAATGACTTCAGCACGATTATTACATTATGCCTCATTTCTAGCAGGTTTCTACTTCACAGTTTAGTGCAAGAAAAGCAGCACCTAATAACCAAAATGTTGACTGTTTACTGATTGATTCATCAGTTCTTTACTTTATAGTAAAGTTTCAAGTGCAATTGGTTTATCAACATTTCCTTTAAATTTGATAACGTCGGACTGCAAAAGTTTTTCTATAAGTAATCCAATTATCTATTATACCTCTCATGCGTTGTAGTATATTGAAACGTGCTCTGCAATTGTTTGCTTCTCATTCTGGTACGTAAATAAAAAATGCTGTGAAACAATAAAATTTTGATGAGTTGATAGCAATTGATAAGCTTTTGTCAAATTGTCATAGTTCACGTACTTTTCTCTGGATCAGCAGAAGCGGAAATATTATTGTAATGCGCATATTATAAAGGCGTGTAATAGTTGTGCTTTTCTCAAGGTATCTGTAATATTGTTAACAGCTAAGTAATTCGCGAAACGTTCCAGATAACATGTAAACCTTTCTTTTTTCACTTCAACATTTTCAAATTGCACGGAGTTTTGTTCTCCCGCAGTAATGCTAGTATTTTGAAGTTGAGCAATTAATTGCTTTTGATTATTAGCAATGCTTTGAGCAAAAGTATCAAGCAGTAATTTGAATTGTTCTTCATCCATTTGAATTGAATGTGAAATGTGCTCGGTGTTTTCACCCAATCCCCAATAACTGTTGTGGCATTTCATGATAGCAAACATATAAAATGGAAACAACTTAGAAATTAAACTATTAACTCTGTCATAATGGACATTATACATAGAAAACGTAAACATATTGCCGTATTTACAATAATAGCGGAAGGATTGTAACAATTCATTTTCGGTACAAGCTCTTAGAATCGAGCAGCAGTAGGCTTGATCTCAATAAGGCGACTGGCCCAGACGGTATCCCAGCTATTGTCTTAAAGAAATGTTCCCCCGAACTAGTACCAGTCCTATCTAAGCTCTATACGATCTCAATGTCGTCTGGGGAATTCCCTTCATCACGGAAGTTAGCAAATGTTCAACCTATTCCCAAAAAAGGCGATAAGACCGATCCCTCAAACTACCGACCAACTGCCATCACTTCCATTTTGTCTAAAATCATGGAAAAAGTCATCAATCAGCAACTGCTCACGTTCCTTGAAACTAACAAACTCCTTAGTGACCACCAATATGGGTTTAGGCAAAGTCGTTCAACAGGTGATCTTCTTTCATATGTGACCCAAGTTTGGAACAATACAGTAGAGCAGTCCAGTGAAACAGTTGTAGTCGCTTTAGATATCTCAAAGGCATTTGACTAAGTTTGGCATAAGTGTTTACTTGCCAAACTCACCTCGTTTGGGTTAAATGATACGCTCATCAACTGGGTTTCTAGTTTCCTTGATAAAAGACGAATACGTGTCGTAGTTGATGACTTTTTTTCAAAAGAAGTTAGCATTAACGCGGGCGTACCACAAGGATCCGTTATAGCGCCTACACTTTTTCTGCTGAACATAAACGACCTTATTTCTTCAACAACAAACCCCATTCATTGCTTTGCTGACGATAGCACTCTTCACTGTAGTTCATCTCAGTCTACTCATAGTGATAATCCACCTTCTATGTCAAATCAAAAAATTAAAGCTGAAATGGCAAATTCAATCAACAAAGACATTCAACGTATTCTCGAATGGGGAAGCAATAATATAGTTAAGTTTACTGCTAACAAAACTCAGTGTTACCTTATGTCCGCCAAAAAAGATCAATCATTTCCTGTTGTAAGTATGAATGGCTCAGTTCTTAAGCTTCAGACTCTATTACTCTGTTGGGTATGACTGTATCTTCAAACCTCTCATGGGTTGACCATCTTCTATCAGCTACCAAAACAGCTGCTCGTAAAATAGGCTTTTAAGTATAGATCTAAGCAGTACTTTACCTCTCGACAACTCCTTCTGCTGTATAAGGCCCAAATTCGGCCTCATCTGGAATATAATTCTCACCACTGGGTTAGTGCTCCCCAATACGCTCTCGATGTCGTTGATCGTATTCAAGAGAGCAATTAGGCTTATAAATGACCCGTCCTTAACTTCTCACATACAGTCCCTTGAGCATTGGTTTCAGTTCTTTCTTTGTATTATCGTTATTACAACGGCTATTGTGCTGCTGAATTATATCCTTTGATACCATCTCGGGCTATCTTTGCGAGAAACACTCGGTTCGCTCATTCACATCATCAGTATGCAGTACAAATCTCCACTTGTCGTACCAAACGGGCGCAATCCACATTTTTCTACACGGCTTCTAAACTCTGAAATGATCTCCCTAGTTCCTGCTTTCCTCTCACTTATGATATGAGAAAATTTAAGGTAGCTGTTCATAGGCATCTATTGTCAATTCATTATCCCTTTATCCATCCTTGTAAGTGTTCCAGAGTGCTTTAGCACGATAGGCCAAATTTAGCCTGTTCAGGTTCACAATCATAAAAAAAAAATAAAAAATTTGATGCAATTTTGCCCAAACCTGCCGAAAAAGCTCAACCATCAAAGAATAAGGTTTCAACATTTAAAGTGGGGGAGAGGATTTAGGCAAAATTGTTTCAAAACAATTTAGTAATATGGCAGTTTGGTATTATTACATGACGTCTTGGTTCATTACATTATCTTGTTAAACTAATTTCTGGTCGTACCTATGCCCATAGAAGACAAGAAAGCATCTGAGACATCTTTTCAGCCAACTGTAACATTCAACATTCCACATGTTCCTGACCAACCCAAAGAACAAGAACTTTCGGAAGATTAGTTAGTGCAACCAGAAGTTACTGCACCTCCATAGGGTTAGTTAAGGGATGCAGAAGTTATTCCGACTGATCCACATCCATAAGGTCATTGTCCAGAACAGAACAGAAAACCTCTTGGATACCTTCGGGAGATAATAAATTGATTTTATGGATTATCCTCACACCATATTTTACCAATACCCTTTTATATATCAAATTTTTTTCAGCGAATAATTTAGCTAAATTGTAGAAATTCTAGCTTTAATGCAGCAATTTCAACACCTTTATTTTAAATGATCTGACATTAGTGCAAACCTAACTTTCATTATAAGTGAAAAATACATATCTCTCCACTTCTGAGAAGTGGTCGTTTTGCTTCAGAAAGTAAATAGTGCTGGAATTGCTTAGATGTATAAGTTTTGTGATACATCAATTTTTATTAGTAATTCTTCCCAACATTTAATTCAACTATGTCAATTTATGTAAAATCAATACAAAACAAATTGCAATTAAAAATTATTATTAATTTTATCAAATACATAAATAAAAAGTTTACCTCGAGTGGGATTTGAACTGATGATCTGTACTTTGCTAGAGTACTGCGCTATCGAGATTCAAGCCCCAATCGATGTAAATTTTTTCTTTATGTATGTAGAACTGATGTAAATGAAGTAAAACTAAAGACAAAATTTACATCGATTGGGGCTTGAATCTCGATAGTGCAGTTGGTTAGCACGGTACTCTAACAAAGTACAGGTCATAGGTTCAAATCCTACTTGAGGGAAACTTTTTATGTATATTATTATAAGTTTTTGTTATGAACGAATAAGTTCAAAGGTAAATATGTAATTAAAAATTATTATTAATTTTATTAAATACATAAATAAAAAGTTTACCTCGGTAGGATTCGAACCTCGACCTGTACTTTGCTAGAGTACCGCGCTACCAACTGCGCCACCAAGGTTCAAGCCCCAATCGATGCAAATTTTGTCTTTATGTATGTAGAACTGATGTAAATTCTAAATATAATGAGGTTACAATCAAATTACTTATATTAATGGAATGTGAGCCTGCAATATCGCAAGGATTCACACATACCAAAGCAACTTGACTAATATTATTTATATATTTAATAAAATTAATAATAATTTTTAATTACATATTTACCTTTGATCTTATTCGTTCATAACAAAAACTTATAATAACAAAACAATTTGGCTTACAAAGGCGATGTTAACAATTAAGACTGCAATATAAAAATTTATTTTACTCTACAGTTTATGATTTTGTGTCGCATAATACACAGTATATGGTTTTTTTAGCAATTGATGAATACCATGTTTGCAATCAACAGTAATTGAGCTAGACTTATAATTTAAGTAAGTATGCAAAAAAAATTTATTTAATTCATGTACATTTTCATGTTGTAGATAATCTTCAATCTTCATCCATTGTGAATCTCCAATCTCACGATCACATTTTTCAATTTCTGTTGAAGTGGGTATCAAACTAACAACCACGTAAATATCAGAACAACCAAACATTCCACCATGACCTTGCCTTAATGTTAACACTGAATGAAATTCTGTACTTATATGAGTTTCTTCATAAACTTCACGTATAGCTGCATCAATAAGATTTTCACCAGGTTCTACGTACCCTCCCGGCAATTTCCAACTATTAGTAAATCCAAATCGTTCACGTACTACCAATACTTTAGAATCGTTATTAACAACAACCGCACCAACTCCAATCATTGTATGTGCATAAGATGGTACGTTACTCTCTTCTTTCGAAATCCATTTTAACATCATAACAAAATCAGGCTTTGCATGATGAAAATTAAAACCTTTCTATAAATTTTAATTGTGCTAAACCTCAAATCAAGATAAAACAAATATATCTACTTTAGCAAGGATAGGAATCCAATCTGAATGTTGAATAGCCACTTGAAACCAAATTCCACGTATATTGCTTTGTTGCCATAATTTCAATGCTTCTAATAAACACAATATAAAATTAAGGAAACTGAATTTCAACCAATACCTTCTAAATTATTTGAGAAATCTTCAAGCTCACAATTTTCAATTAAAGAATTAACTCGAATCCCATTGAATCTGTCCAAAACTCCTTTGAATGGTTTTACAACTGAGGACATACTAAAATTAATCTTATGTAATACTCTGTAATTTATTAAACTTTAAATAATTACATGCGAAATGAATTGTTCACAAATAGTTGAGGAAGTAGTTTATTATACAGCTTACATAATATTAAGTTTTGATTTGTCACATGTATTAAGATTGAATGCATGTAATTAAATAATTAATTAACAGAAAGTAAACTATATAAAAACCTTAAAAGTTATCTAATCATCTTCAATTTTTTTAATATTCATATCTTGTTCCAAGGATTAATTCAAAATCTACGGATTGAAATTTATGCAATATCATTGTTTATATATTTAGCAACATCATCTGTCATTTTGGAGGTTACGTCTGGTGGTTGAGTTCGGCAACTACAACGAAGTATACTGCTTTGCCGTTTAGTTAACTCTTAGAGTTGTTTATACATTTATAAATAATGGTCTTAGGGCTGGTCTTTTTTCTTTCAGCTAAACTAGCTGTCCAGTAACTTCCAGCTTAATTTATACCTAAGATAAATCTCACGGATAACTTTAATGCGTCTTTGTATTACGTTTATTCTTCTGCATAGAAAACCGGAGAATTTCAACTTGTTTACTACCACTGCATTATAGTAGTTCTAGTGGTGATATTGAATAAGAATAAAGCGAATGCAATGACAGGGAACAGAGAAAGATAGAAAAATTTGTTTTTAAATTAAAGTTTAAGTAGTTCCCTCGTTTATATACTATAAACAAGGGTAGTTCTTAAATTTCCGTGGTGAATACAAAATTATGGAGGAGTTTGTAAATGATTGTTTGAAAATTGAAGAATTAGAATTTATAAATAATTTTAATCCTATTCGTTATCCGTACACAGTACCTACGTGAACGCCCAAATTATTTTGTTATATTGGATGATTTAGACTTTTTCAAAAGGTTTCGATTAGGAAAACCAACAGTTTCGGTAGTGTTACAACGTATTTGTCCCCAATTGGAATCTCTCTTGATGAAGCACGCAAAGCTTTATAATATTGCAATGTTATTAAAGTACATGTATTATAGAGCAAATACAATTGATCCTATAACAAGATTATTACTAACTTTACGTTTTTATGCAACTGGGTTCTAGTCAGCTAAGAAGGCGAGCAACCGGCGCAACCCGATTCATGTTTCCGAAAGCCGAGAAACACAAGTCAGTGGCGTATCATATCTTCATTTACTTATTGTTGTTCTGCATAATAATGCATTCTCACAAGTGCATTTTTTTCAATAACTTAATTCGAATTTGATTATCTGATTTAAGTTCAAGCGATAGTGAATGACATTTCGTATATATTAGGTTTTTCTGTTTTTTATTAATTGTATAGTACCATTTTCAGAATTTGAAATATATTTTGTTTGTCATAAAGTAGGTACTTAATTACATTTATTGTACTAATACATTTAAATACAATAACTTTTTTTGAATAAACATCTACAAAAAGAACATGACACGACACTGACTTATAGATACGCGCCAATTTTACAAGCAGCGTAAATTCGTCGTTGCGCATTGCTGCGCTCGCCTTCTTGATTATTGTCCGGTTAAGGAACAGATTCAGTAAGTTCTACTCCCACGAGTTAGCGCCAAATTTAAATGGCACATTTCTATTGGTTAGCTGGGTTCACACAACCACGAAAAATTTTGTATTATATTAACCTATAAATGTCACAGTAATTTGTCATTTAGCATTTGTGTTTTCATTCTTTATTTTGGTTAAAGCTTTGCTCTAGTACTTTTCATTTTCAAAAACAGTATTTTTCAATATTAGCTACAATGTTGTAGCCTATTAGCAAATAATTGCATTTAGTATGGATCAACGAAATCTTTCGGCCCCGAAAAAAACGCCCGACCAGGCATTTTTCCGTTGACGAAAAGGATCGAATCTTAAACATTTTTAAAGTTTGTGCTGAAGAAAACCCGAACAACAACAAGACTGAAAATGTCTCATTTACAGCAAAAGCAGAGGTAACATAATAACTTTATAAAAACATATTTTTTCATTACTTTATCATTTTAGGTATTACAGATAAAAGTGTGTACAACATTCTACGTGAGTACAAGCAAACGCATGTATTACATCCTCCGACTGTCTACCACCGACAACGAGCAATTTTGGACAACATTGACGACGAAACTAAGAGCAATCTTAGGCTTGTAGTCCATTCCTTCTTTGAACAAAACGATACATCTACTCTAAATAAAATTGTGGCCGCTATTGGTGAGCACGATGCGATGCCTCAATT